>JASAND010013023.1:0-115661 GCA_030248195.1 Trissonchulus latispiculum
AGATGGAGTCACTTATTAAGAAGTTGGGGTTAGTCAGTCTCGGTTAGTGAATAGCGATAGTTGATTGGGTTGGGATTTCACCCATAGTGTTGGCAGCTGAGACGTATTTTGTCGTGTTTTGGGCAGTTTGGTTTGTTTGGCTAATCATTCGTTTGTGCGGTTCTTTTTATATTTCGTGAAAAATGTCTTCTGATAATATTGTGTAAATTTCGAGATTAAAGATATCGTGTTAAATTCTGCTAATTTTAATTAGGTTTCTATTAGATAGGCACGAGGAGGAGCGGTAGGCATACACTACCGATTGTGAACCTGCTCCTATTTAGTCAAGTCTCTTTATTAGTCATGAAGCACCAGAACAGACAATAACTTTCTTTTTACACCAGTATCTTAATTCTAGTACGCTTTGCTGAATGAAGCTTTCGCTGTTTTCAAGATTCTGGTTCAGAAGGCACTGTTTGCCTTTATATATAGTATAATAGAACCGTTGATTGTCGAAACAGTTTGCTCGATCATTGCTCGACAAGTTTTAATGTATGCTGTGCATCCTAACAGCATTTGTACCGAAGCTAATTCAAAGTATAAAATCCAAAAACCCAATTGCTTATTAATCGCTATATTCGAATTGTTTTGTAGCTTTGCTTTGTCATTTTGATTGTACAAGCCTTGCAGGGTACCTGCATCAAATGTTAAATAATGTTGAACATGTAACTACAAATATTGTGCTTGGAAGGAACCGGGAAACGGAAGCTAGAACCGGAACCGGTTTTGAAAATTGGAACCGGCCCCACCTCTATAAGCTACCCCCTCACCACAGGCTCAAAGGACCTTTTGTGGACGACTTTGAGGTTTTTAACTAATATAAATCACCAGACGATTTAACTGAGCTGTTTAGATCTTTTAACTCTGAACCCGAAAAGTGTGGTAACATTTCGGTCAAAACACCCAATACGGGTCGTCTGACGAGGAACAAAGTTGAAATTTTGAAATCTGTTTGCAAGCTTTCCCGCTCCATTGAACCATTTGTCAAGCATGAGGCTTTTGTGGGAGACTTTTCCACTTTTCAACACCAGACTTGGACAATTCTTATGTACTTATTCTAATCTGATTATCCTTACGAAGATGATAAAAAGTTCTCTCAGATGGCTTTAATAACCAGGAGAATATGTAAAATACTTTAACTCTCCCATTTCCATAGTGCAATGCTGAATGCTCTCGCCTCGCTCCTCTACACATGCTAAATCCGTGCCCTATTTTATAAACCCTTGGATTTATTCTATAATATTAAGCACCTTATAAAACACTTAGATCTAGATTCTATAATCTTAAGCACCTTATAAAACCTTTAGATCTAGATTCTATAATCATAAGCAATCAATTTGAAATGAAACGACTAGAACTTTAATAAAACAGCAAGTATCAGTAAAAATAACAAAAATACGAGTATTACATAAAAATCCAACAAAACAAGTTGTAACAGGAACGGCTAGCTAAACAAGTATATTTACGCGCAGAAGCATTCAAAAGTTTAAAAAATCAAACGGTTGCGATGGAAGCTACCGCAGTAACTCGAATTACATACAGCATTGGCTATAACTAATTGCGCTAATGAGGATGACTAAAGCAGTTTTGGATTTAAAATTTCTTAAAATTTTCAGTACACAGCTGTCAATACTAGCTTCTCCCATCACTAATTCTGGGGTTAGTAGTATCACAACAGTAATTACAATGACAACTGCGTAAATTCCTAGCAGTTTGTGCTTGTGCATCAACAATAAAAAATTAAATAAAAACATATAATACAGAGTAAAATCGAAAGAATATAAAACTTAGATTTTATAGCAAGATAAGATTTTAATTTAGACTCACAGGAGGCCTTAAAACTTTAGCTCTGGTTTGGATTGGAATTTTTGTTCTCCCTTTGGCTCCGAAATTTGATTGAAAGAGTTGTAAATACGGTTTGTAACGTTGTAAGACGATCTTGAGAAACTACGTGGAATAATGAAAGCGCCAGTCTCGGCAAATGGAAGCAATGGGAAGACACTAAAACCTACTACATCGACAATAACTAGTATTTACACAAACCAGTGAACGAACAAGTACCAAAAATCCACACATCACAAGTTTCTTAAAAGCAGATAAAAATAATCAATTTCCTACAAAATTCAGCATTGGATGTTTACTCGTCCTTAAATAAATCCACCAACTGGGCAATAGTGAGCGTCCAGTCCGATTCCAGCAGCATCGGCCCATCAGACCCCGTTATCCAATCGGAATGTTTGGAGGGCGCCGTTTCAGGACAATAGCTGGCTTCAAGTCGATGCAGCTTTTCCTCAATCGTGGACCGAATCAGAAATCGCAAGACTACAGTCGGCTGAGTCTGCCCAATTCGATGAACCCGTCCAATGGCCTGCTGTTCGACGGACGGGTTCAGAACCGGCTCCATGAAAAGGACATACCTGGCCTCCGTCAGATTGAGTCCACGAGCACCGGAGGACAGCGGCAGGAGTAGGACACAGAAGCCGAAGGTGGATCGAAACTGGGACAGGCAGGAAATGAATTTGACTCCCGACAGACCAGCCAGGGAAATGCAGGGAATGCCGTTGTCTGTCAGGGCTGCTTCCATCAGTTCCAGGCCGGCCGGGATCCCAGAGAACAGAAGGGATTTGGCCCAGGGATCGGACTGACGCAGATGCAACAGGTATGCCACAATACCCTCAATTTTGGTGGAATGTGTGCCCCTGACGGATTCTGACGAGGCCACGTCTTCCTCCGAATCACTGCTCCTGGAACAGGTGGCGACTGCTTCCTCAGAACCTCCAGATCCGCTGGGTCCGGCCGAATCCGCCTGATCCTGGCCGCCTTCCTTCTCCTGTCTGAGCCGGTTAACCACAAAGGCAATGCTGGATCGACCGGTCACTGAGCGGCAGACGGGACAGCACACAGAGTGACCATGAGAGCGACGGATCAGCAGTTTAATGCAGTCACAGCAGACACAATGACCACAGGACAGGACTGACCAGGACTGACCTGAAATATACATAGAAACTCATTGTAGACTTAGTTTTACAGACAGATTACAAATACCTTACAGGGTAATTTTTAGGGATTTTTTCCGGTGGGGGGGTTTCGGTGGGGGGAAGAAATCTTCGGGGGGGGGGGAGAATTTTTTGCAAAAATGAGCCAAAAAATGATATTTTTGGCGTATTTTACATAGTGAAACGCAAAAAGTTCTCAAAAATGCCAGGATTTAAGCTAAAAATTGCTATTTTTAGGAAAAAATCTCCGGCGACGCCGGAAAATTTTTGAAAATTGGCCTATTTTTGGCAAAAATTTGGGCCTCCAAAAAATTCCGGAAGGGGGGAAGCAAAAATCCCGGGAGGGGGCGATTTCGGGGGGGGGAAGGCATTTTCGGGGGGGGAGGTCAATTTCGGGGGGGGGGGGGGCCCCCCCCCCTTAAAAAATACCCTGGCTTAGCATAACAAGTTGCGGCTGCAGTCAGGGTTACGTAAACAACAATCCGAAACCAGTACTGACAATACTAATGCTGAGTGTTGGCTACATCCATGGAAAGGGGCTCGCCAAACATCAGGCCTCAGAACACAGATTCCGCTACTTAACCATAGTAGATTAACTCATTCATTTACCCAACAGTTTAGGATGGATAGGGTTACTTAGAGGACAGGGTGAACCGAAATACTTTTATTTAGTCCTCTGCTCTAAGAGATTAGAGAACACATTACCGTGGCGCCTCAAATTCGAATCACCAATCGTCGTATCAGGAATCCAGCCCTATGACAGTCTGAACATGCAATTTCTTTGGCACTACTCCTGCTAGTCATTGCAGCTCTACACTTTACACAGTTCTCAACACGTCTCGTAAGAGCGTACAAAATTTTATCTTTCCAAAACCAATTTAAAATAAAATAATCATCAAAACTACAAAACCGGAGGTATACAAAATTATTATCAAAGTAAGCAAGACGGATTGCTTTATAAACAACATATATTAGAACTAAACCTTAACAAGTCCATGAATACCTAGAAATAAAGTATAAACACTAAAAAGTAAATACCCAAGGCAGTTTTACAGATAGGACATTCTTCAAGATTTCCGGCAAAGCTGTCCAGACTAATTGCAGCCAAATTTTTGAGATAAGACAAATGACCCAATTTACATCCCAGTTGGGACTCTGCCAGAGCGCGCTCGGACGCGTAGCGCTCTAGTTCAGGCTCCAAGTTCCACGCATCCACATAACCCTAAAACAAACAACACCAGGATGAAAACTCTGCAGGAAAATAAACAGATGATTTTATTTACAAACGCAGGACTGCAATGGATTCCTAAATAACAAATTTTTACCAATAGAGCATAAAAGCTATGTCACCAATCAATTGATTCATCCATTTGGATTGGACCAGATTAGACCAAGAATGGTTATCTGGTTATAAATCAGCATAAAACTGACTGCCGGTTTCAATTAAAAATTTTGACTTAGACTTAGTGTGTTCAGCAATGTCTCAGTACAACCTAATTTGATTTGATGCAACGCAAAAAATGACAGCATTTATTACTTACAGCATTCTGCATCTGCACAGGCCTGATAATGGACGAGGAAGCAGCTGCCGGAGGCTTCCGCTTCGAAACAGACTTGTCCTCCGGTCGTCGAAGACGCAATCGTTCCACGGCCATTGTCAGCTCATCTTGTTCTGAGACATGATCCTGGGTATGCTTCCAGTAGGCTCGCATGGCCTTAAATTCTCGTTTCCACTGCTCAAACAGGGCCAGATGCAGCTCTCCGGCCTTCACCAGGCTAACTGGATCCTCGCCAATATCGAAATCCTCAGCAGCAGCAGCAGTTCCAGTCTTTATCGCTGACCTGGCATTGCTGAGCAAGGAGCGATTCTGCATCCGGAAATACTGCCAGATGTGACGCAAAATTTTTTCAACATAAGAATCGTCCCAGTTGCCACGACGAAGGCTGCCAAAAACGATGGCCGCCGCCTCACCAGAAGGCTCATCCATGGCTCTCCTGTTAAAAGCTCTCCTGAAATAAAATAAAACAAATAATGTGTATGTTAGAGCTGAAACAACCTTCCTCAATTTTCTTCATCTGCTTCTTAGACTACTCTAAAGACTCTGAAATACTATGCTCCGATAACGATAAAGGCTGTCCCTGGATATGTACGTATATCCGTTCTGTCACAAAACTTCAGACGGACTATCCTGTGCTCATCTCATAAATTTCAGCCAACATAAACGTTGATCTAACGTCGCCTCATCTACAATTTTTGTTCACAACACAACTTTAAGATCTTCTGAAACCAGTTCACAAGAAACAAAAATGCTCCTCTGGAGCATGAAAAAGTAATATGGGTGATGGTGAGGTTGCAAAATCAAGAGAGGACTAGTCTTTAAAATGCTTAATATGGGGCTAGGTTCAAAAATAGAAGAGGACTAGGTTGTGAGCGAATTAATGTGGGCACAGCTTCGCCGAACAACCCATATTCGCGGTTTATAAATGTATATCAGTATGCATATCCATCCACGCTACGTTTAGTTTATAGTTAGTCAAACTTTTTCTTCGAGAAACGTTTTATGCTAACCAGTGCGTTTTATTCGTTTATACGGAAAATTTATATTTCAAGAATAATCTTAGGACTCTGACCTTCTATTTCCTCCCTGCTTGAACCAATAGCTTTAGCCTCATGTCCTTAGGTCTCTTCTCGTTGCTTGCCGCAGTTCAACCCGACCAAATGATGATAATTTACGCACATATGTATTCCTTGCTAGTCTAACAGAGTACGTATATGGAAACAACTGTATTCAATGAGTACGTACGTACTCAACTTCTTAAATTTCTTATTACTGACTAAAATTGATAGCTCTGTATGCGGCAAAAGCTAAGACGAAGCGTGAAATCCTGCGAATATGGGTTGTTCGGCGAAGCTGGGCCCATATTAATTCGCTCACAACCTAGTCCTCTTCTATTTTTGAACCTAGCCCCATATTAAGCATTTTAAAGACTAGTCCTCTCTTGATTTTGCAACCTCACCATCACCCATATTACTTTTTCATGCTCCAGAGGAGCATTTTTGTTTCTTGTCCTTCTGTCCTTTTAAAGATTCTCCTCCAAGCGTCTAATGCATCATGGCATTACGCCATTTATGTAAGCATATAACTATACACAACCTGCAAATCAGGCTCAGTAAGCCATCTGGCTTTTTCCTAGGCAAAAATTTCTGTGGGGGGGGGGGAAGTCTGGGGGGGGGCTCGGATTTGTGGGGGGGAGAAAAATTTTCAAAAAATGCCTAAAAATAGCTATTTTTGCTGCTAAGCTAAAAAAATTAACTATTTTTAACTTAAATTTAAGCTTAAAATAGCTAAAAAATGCTTAAATAAGGGTACAAATCCGGCGAAGCCGGAAAAATTTTTCAAAATTCACCCTCAAAACCCTATTTTTCCGGGCATTTTCGAGTTCTGGGGGGGATGGCCCGAATCCTGGGGGGGCGATTCGGGGAGGGCGACCCAAGTCTGGGGGGGGGGGGACAAATTTCTGGGGGGCCTCCACCCCCCCCCCGGTAGGAAAAAGCCAGCCATGATAGCAGTGATCCAGTTAACAATAATTTCAGCCATTTAAATATAAGCGCTGACTAAAGACATTTTTTTGAGTGCCATTCGAAGAGAACGAACGGTAACTCTAAATCCGGTTCATCCCCAAACGCTGTTTTAGTCCGTTTCACCAGTGGTCAATAGGCCCCGTAGGCTGTAGGCTGTCCGTCGGTTTCGGCGATATGCCCATTGAAACGAGCGTAGTCGATTTACTATATATGCCCCCGACCAAAACGCCGAAAAACGCTGTTTTAGGCCGGTTGACCAGTGGTCAATAGGACCAATAGGCTGTAGTGACCAGTGGTCACTTCCGTCGGTTTCGGCGATATGCCCAGTGAAACGAGCGTAGTCGATTTACTATATATGCCCCCGACCAAAACGCCGAAAAACGCTGTTTTAGGCCGTTTGACCAGTGGTCAATAGGACCACTAGGCTGTACTGACCAGTGGTCACTTCCGTCGGTTTCGGCGATATGCCCAGTGAAACGAGCGTAGTCGATTTACTATATATGCCCCGACCAAGACGCCGAAAAACGCAGTTTTAGGCCGTTTGACCAGTGGTCAATAGGACCAATAGGCTGTAGTGACCAGTGGTCACTTCCGTCGGTTTCGGCGATATGCCCAGTGAAACGAGCGTAGTCGATTTACTATATATGCCCCCGACCAAAACGCCGAAAAACGCTGTTTTAGTCCATTTGACCAGTGGTCAATAGGCCCCGTAGGCTGTAGTGACCAGTGGTCACTTCCGTCGGTTTCGGCGATAGGCCCACTGAAACGAGCGTAGTCGATTTACTATATATGCCCCCGACCAAAACGCCGAAAAACGCTGTTTTAGTCCGTTTGACCAGTGGTCAATAGGCCCCGTAGGCTGTAGTGACCAGTGGTCACTTCCGTCGGTTTCGGCGATATGCCCATTGAAACGAGCGTAGTCGATTTACTATATATGCCCCCGACCAAAACGCCGAAAAACGCAGTTTTTGACCGTTTGACCACTGGTCAATAGGCCCCGTAGGCTGTAGTGACCAGTGGTCACTTCCGTCGGTTTCGGCGATATGCCCATTGAAACGAGCGTAGTCGATTTACTATATATGCCTCCGACCAAGACGCCGAAAAACGCTGTTTAGAGTGAGTTTTCCCAACTTTGACCCTGGGCGAGGAACCACGGGAGCCATGCTGACCAGTGGTCACTCCGGGCGGTATCGGCAGTATGCTCATCGTTTTCAGCGACCCTGATTTACTATATATGGGCACCACCCCAAGGCCGAAAAACGCCATTTTTCGTGACTTTTAGGCCATTTCTAGTAAAAGTGGGACTTAGAAACTTTTAGCCCAAACAGGCCAAAAAAATGCAAAGTTTGGGCCCATCTCCTGAAAGCTAGGGAGCAAAATTAAAAAATCCCCCTCGTTACTTTATGCACCCCTACTGGTAATTTTTAACAAAAGATACTAGACCTCTCCAGCTTCTACCCAGTTCTAGAAAAGTGTGACCAAAATTTGCGAAAAATAGCGAAAGTCCGACTTTGGGACCTTGGCACAGAGCCAAAATTGGCCAGGTGCCAAAATGACCAAAAAAAGGTAGCATGGGGGGATCCTGTCTACCAACATATAATAGTAGTATGGTGCCAAAATGCCCACATCGTTCCAACACTTAGCCGTAAAATGCATTTCCAATAAGCGTTATTCACCGAGAAAAAAAAAACAAACGCACGGTAACTATCGCCTAGTGCAAAAATTCGAAGTTTCGAATTCGAACCAAAAGTAAGGTGGTACTTGTAGTACTACTCGAGTTGTTTACGATGGCAACCTTTTTACCACCGCCGGACCTCTAATTAGCTGGCAGCAGGCCAACACGGTCTCCAGAGGGCCGCGCAGACGCCTTTATACCCATATTATGTAGGGGCGCTATCGCGCCCCTACATAATTCAGAATGACTTCTAAAAGCATTCACGAATTAGGGAATATTGTGCTTTTCCGAAAGGACATCAACAATCTGTTAAAATAGTTACATTGTTGCCGCAAAAAAATAATATTTCGAGGTTGGCCCTTCCATATTTTTAGGTACGCCACACATAATATGCTTACGACTCTTCAGACACATAGTTGTATAGCTTTTCTTCATAGTCATTGAATTTGCCATTAGCTTTGCAATGAAGGCATCTGAAAAATGCAAGAAAAAAAGCAAACATTCAATAGATAAAATAACACAATTTTAAAATCGCCAGCAGCCCCACAGTATAAGAAACTTCAAAAACCTAAAAACATATCTACTTGTTAGAGCATCCTGAAAATGGTGACTAATTTATACAAGTAACAAAAATGCTCCGCACAAAAGGGGATAATATGTGTGTTGGGCCTATGTCTGTCGTTTAAATTCCGTTTGAGAAAGCAAGTATATAAATCCGACAGCAAGTTTGGGTGGGTGGTTCTATGGCGAAAGTTGTTCAGTTCGATGCGGGCCTTCATTTGACTCGAAATTTGACCACTTTTGAAAATTTTAATTTTTGACCCAAAATCGCCTAAGTCCCCACCCCACTACAGCCCTCTACAGCCACTTTAGGTGCGCACTTCTATGACAAAAGTTGCTCAGTTCGATGCGGGCTTTCATTTGGTACCAAATTTGACCACTTTTGAAAATTTTAATTTTTGACCCAAAATCGCCTAAGTCCCCACCCCACCCCACCACAGCCCTCTACAGCCACTTTAGGTACGCACTTCTATGACAAAAGTTGCTCAGTTCGATGCGGGCTTTCATTTGGTACCAAATTTGACCACTTTTGAAAATTTTACTTTTTGACCCAAAATCGCCTAAGTCCCCACCCCACCCCACCACAGGCCTCTACAGCCACTTTAGGTACGCACTTCTATGACAAAAGTTGCTCAGTTAGATGCGGGCTTTCATTTGGTACCAAATTTGACCACTTTTGAAAAATTTTATTTTTGACCCAAAATCACCTATATAAGTCCCCACCCCCTACCCTACCACAGCACTCTACAGCCACTTTGAGCATGCAATTGTATGACAAAAGTTGTTCAGCTCACTTAGGGCTTTCATTTGGTACCAAATTTGACCACTTTTGAAAAATTTTATTTTTGACCACTTGACCCCCTACCCGATTTACCCTTCAAACGGCAAGGTGGAGCCAGTCCAGCAAAATGGGTGGGTCGGACGGCAAAACGGACTCCGGGAATGAGCTGGGCGCACCAGAAAACCTCTATGGACAAAGTTTTGAGAGGCCATGCACAGTCCTATATGGTGTTCTTGTAAGTCGGTACCGACTTTACCCTCCCGACAGCAAAGTGGAACCAGCCCAGCAAAACTCAAAATGGATGGGTCGGACTTCAAAACGGACACCAGAAATGAGCTGGGCGCACCAGAAAACCCCTGTGGACAAAGTTTTGAGAGGCTATGCACAGTCCTATAAGGTGTTCTTGGAAGTCGGTACCGACTTGACCCTCCCGACAGCAAAGTGGAACCAGCCCAGCAATATGGGTGGGTCCGACGGCAAAACTGCTTACGGGAATCAATTCGCCGTGCCAGAAAACCTTTGTATGAAAGAATTGAGCTTTCTAAGTTGAATACACAGCGAGAATTTTCGATTTTTCATTTTTCGAATTTTCACCATTTTTGACCGGCCACTGTGGTCGCATGGGAAGTGATAGAGAAACGAGACTTAGCTATTTAGTTAGTTCAATATATGTAGTTTCTGAATATAAAAAGAAATCGGCTCCAGCTCTTAACGTTCGAGCTGCGCAGCGACCACAAAATGGTCATTTTTCGCTCTGAGCCGACTTTGCGGCGCCGCTGCGGCGCTGTGGCGCACCTGCGGCGCAAAAAAAGTAGCGATTCTTAAATGGCGCATGGGGTACTACCAGACCCTATACCCCTTTGGGTCCGGCCTCCGCTGCAGATTACGTGAAAGAGGCGGAAAGTCAGGACAATACGACCATTAAATAGGAGAAACCGGAAAAAAAACATCGCCGCCATAACCGGTCCGGGGCGCAACTTTTTAACGGAAAGTGATACGGGGCTGAAACTTCGCACACATACTAAACTCGATGTGCTCTACAATTTGCGTATGAAATCTGCGCAGGATCTGCGCAGGATTTTGCGCAGCATCTGCGCAGCTTATTTTACGTGTCTCCAGGGACTTTTGACACATATTATAGGGGTCGCTGCCGCGACCCCTATGATAGTATAATTATCACTCACTAGTATATTCACTCACTTCTCCACATCCTTTTCGCCGGGTCTCAAGTGACACAGAGACGCCTTCTGAATGAACGCTGCATCAGTGAAATCAACTTCGCCCAGTCGCTTAATACACTTAACCAGTTCACGTCTTGCGTTTTCAATGGCATCAACATGCGTTGAGATCATGTACTGCAGACGAATAATGCTAGCAAATCTACAACGCAAAATAGCAAAAACCCATAACTTCGGATGTCGCCTTCAAGCGGAGCTCTTCCTGTGCAGAAACATTCCCTTTAATGAACACAATTTATTCTTCAAGGAAAGGCGTACAAATAAATACCTATTTAATGCCAACAGACATCCCATCACTGCGCAGATTAGGTTCAAACCAAACAATGCAGCCACGCGTAAATATTGTTAAATAAAGACATTGAGTTTAACAATAAGTATCATCAAGAGGGCGTATCCCCACATTGTCAACTCCCCAGCTTGTCAACACTAATCCCTATAGTTAAAGCTGTCCCCAGTTAGTCAACTCTTTTTAGTTCATCCCCATTTAGTCAACTCTTTTACAAGGCATCCCCAGTTTGCCAACTCTTTTTCATGCCATCCCCACTTTGCCAACTCGTTTTCGTGTCAATCAGTTTTTCTCAGGGAACCTGGTCTACGCTGACTAAAACAAAGTTTTAACTTTAAAAACTTATTTGTTAATTAATTTAAACAAAAATTTATTTCATTTTCAGAGATAATATCTCAGAACATGATTTCAAATTTTTCAAATTTTTCAAAATTTCAAATTTAACTTTTTCGATTCAGATTATATTTCTGATTAAATTAAATTAAAAATTAAATTTGCATATGAATACTTGAATAATATTTGTTTTGAATTAGCTAAAATTTTTGTGAAAGTTAAAGCTGTTCCCCTCCTAAGAAAAATTGATTAATTCGAAAGAGCGTTGATCAAGTGGGGATATGACATGAAAAATAGTTGACAAACTGCGGATGCCTTATAAAAGCTTTGACTAACAGGGGGCAGCCATAATTATAGGGATCAGAGTTGACTAACTGGGGAGTTAACAAACTGGAAAACCGCACTCTTGATGCACATAACATAAGAGTATGCCACGGCATGCTCTTCGTTGTCAGAGCAAAAACTGTGCTCTGTTCGCTAACGCCTGACCGCCCCCCGCCCCGCAAATCGGACCCTGGTGACTCCCCCGGCAAATCGGTACCTGGTCAAAACGGCGGTACGCTCGCTCGCTTCGTGTTAAACCTGGATACACAATTTGCGTGGGTAAGCTAATTTTGCGTCTGCTTCGAGCTTTAGTACCCAAGCATTCTATAAAATTAAGATCAGTAAGTCCCTTACGCCCCAGGCCAGTTCGTCTTCAAATGCGGGGGGGGGGGGGGGAAGATGGGGTGAGAGGCAGCAGTTAGCAAGAAGATAATAGTATTTGCCTGATGGCGCACTATTATATTATGTACTCTTGGCATCATTGATAAAACATCATTTCTATAAAATTAAGACCAGTAAGTCCCTTACGCTCCAGGCCAGTTCGTCTTCAAAAAGTTCAGATTTGCCTCAAAATGAATTTTAATTTTGTGCAAAAAGTTGGCCTCATAATCTACCGACGCGCCCTGATTAGTGGTAGCCTTATATAATTGTAAAATCGTGGCCCACCAGTCACGATCAGGTCCAACCTAAAACAATACGATGATTATGTTCACTGCAACAAGTATAGTACGACCAAAAAATGTGTGTACAAACTTCGATCGTTTGTAGCAGATTAACCTTTGGAGTAAACCCCAACAATGTATATATTTTTAGAATCCTCAGGAACTCGAGATTTTGAAAATCCGGAAAATTCCGGAATTCCGGGTTTCATTCACGGAAAATCTAAAATTTTTAGTTTTTCGCCAAATTTTTATCGCTATCAAAATTTTGTTTTCACGATCGAATAGAGCTGGTCCCGCTGCATATTTTTGCTCTTACAAGTTTTTCACGAAAATGCACCCAGTTTCCGGAATTCCGTGTTTTCAAAATTTCCGGATTTTAAAAGTTTTCTCCAATACCCACAAGATGGGTATTATTCGAAAGCTCTTATCGAGCTGAACAAGTTTTGTAATAGAATGAACTGTTGAAAATGCCAACACATCCCGGAATTCGAGAAAACAGGATTTTCCGGGATTTTCCGGATTTTAAAAATTTTCTCCAACACCCCACAATATGGGTATCACTTGAAAGCTCTTGATAAGCTGAACAAATCTTGTAATAGAACCAATGGCTGAAAATGCCGAAATTCCCGATATTCACGAATTCCGGATTTCACTCTAGCTTAGAAGGTTTTAGCGAATTCCGACAACTGGGCTCATTTCTGCGAGTTGCGTCTATTACAAGATTTGTTCAGCTCATCAAGAGCTTTCGAATGATACCCATATTGTGGGGTATTGGAGAAAATTTTTAAAATCCGGAAAATCCCGGAAAATCCTGTTTTCTCGAATTCCGGGAAATGTGTGCATTTTCAAGAATTCATTCTATTACAAAAGTTGTTCAGCTCGATAAGAGCTTTCGAATGATACCCATCTTGTGGGTATTGGAGAAAATTTTTAAAATCCGGAAATTTTGAAAACCCGGAATTCCGGAAACTGGGTGCATTTTCGTGAAAAACTTGTAAGAGCAAAAATATGCAGCGGGACCAGCTCTATTCGATCGTGAAAACAAAATTTTGATTGCGATAAAAATTTGGCGAAAAACTAGAAATTATAGATTTTCCGTGAATGAAACCAGGAATTCCGGAATTTTCCGCATTTCAAAATCTCGAGTTCCTGAGGATTCTAAAAATATATACATTGTTGGGGTTTACTCCAAAGGTTAATCTGCTATAAACGGTAGAAGTTTGTACACACATGTTTTGGTCGTACTATAGTTTAAGACAAATTTAAAACCCAAATCATCAGTTGTTTACACAGACATACCAGATACCAGATCAGCTTTCTAACAAAAACACAAATGCAGTACGCTACGTAGGTACACAAGTACATAACAGACATAAACCTTATGTTCCATTTCGGTGGACACTGCATGCTGCTCACAAAAATCCGTCCAAGCTGTCTGTGCTTTAGACAACGTTTTCTCCAAATACTTTTCCTTTAGACTGTCAGCCTATAACCAATTAAAATTAACAACTTATGATCATCCCGCTTCTATGCTGTTCAAGCCAAACCACAATAGGCGCTTGCTACCAACATTTATATACTATACCTACTTCCGTTTTGTCAGTAATCAACTATACACTACCATATCGCGTTGTTTTCGTTTTAAAGGTATTATTGCTCATGGTGTTTAGACAAAAACAACTGACATGGAATGCAAATCTGATACAATAAACCGGGATATAACAGTCGAAAGTTTATCAACTTTGCAACCAACAAAGAACAACTGACTATCTCAGTCATACAAAGCACAGTAAAAATTAGTCAAAGTCTCACAGGGTGCGAGATAAGCATTCTTAGGTTATCAGCAGTTCCCATAAATTTGCAATACAAAATAACATGCATGAAGAAGTATATTAGCATTGTATATAGCATTCAGACTATTTAACAATACATTGTCCTGGTAGATGTAAACAGGTTTGAAAACTACTTATTGAAAACTGCTACTTAATTCAGTTAAAACAACGTGAAACTCAATGTAAACAATTTCTTTCACATATCAAAAACAAACTCCGTTACTACCCACCCAGGCCACAATTACTAATTGTGTTATCCGAGATTTGCAAGGAGTTGGCCGTCTTTTGGGGGGAAACCCCTAACTTACGGAGCCAACCGGTGAACACGGTGCGGTGAAAGCAGCATGGTCACTTCTGCCCCGGCAGTACCCTTGATGACGCCTCGTATAATTGCATGCAGCAATTATTCAGTTCCAGACCTAGGCCCCACTCTCCCTAAGTTAGACAAAATTGGGTCTGGCACCACCCCTACAAGCGAAAGCGACTGGGGTGTGGCACTAAGTGAAAAAAACTCCAGCATTTTCCAAGACTAAGTTTTTTCTCACAAATAGGATTTTGCTCGAATGCAGATTGCAGAACAATAGTTTTAAAGATGGAAAAATAAAAATAGCGAAAGAAGTCTATGGCTGAACTGCACTGTATATACATTCTTATGGAGGTGGAGAAGAGCACTATCCTGATTCTTGATTTTAAATTATTATGTACAGCACATATACCATTTTAATTTTTTGTTAAATAATTGGCAAAATGCTTTTTATTTAAAATATATTCGAACAATATAAAAAATTTGCGAAACACTACAACAACTATAATACGAAATAGTCAATAGAACGAACGACAACGGTCGAACTTATGCCATGAAATAAAACAAAATTGAATTTTAGAAAAATTTAAGTATTTGTCGCACGACAAATAAAAACGACGTCGAAAAAATGGCGCTAATTGGAAGAAATCAGATTTTGGAAACACTCGTTCCAAAACGTAAATTGACATGGACCCTACCCTTCAACTCAACCTCAACTTTGTGTAAGGCTTTCTTAGTCGATCAATAAAAGCTTTTCTATTTATTAATTATTATTTAAAAGCCATGAATCAGGTTTAGGAATAAATTGCTCCAAAATCAGATGCAAGATAGGACTTTCTGGAAAACATGATCTTTCCTGGAGGTCACTGGCTTGAACATAAACGACAAACAGTACGTATATACTAAACCTGCCTGTAGTAACAGTTCACTATCCCTCAAGGTTGGGTGAATCACAGTCAGACCATCTGTTTGAAGCAGATCATGCAGATTATGCAGCACATGAATCAACTGCAAAGGATCCGTACGGACCCGATCCTCATACTGCTGGCAAAGACGGAGCACCTCACGATAATAGTCGGCCGCCTCAGCGTAGCGGAACCTGAGCCATTCGATTCCAGCACTTCCTGAAACAAGGAAACAAAATATAACTATGGCAATACAAACATACCTACAACATTTCATACAAGCAAGGTATGAAACATTTCCATACAGTGCATAAAATAAAATAAGTGTTCATCTCATGAACCCAGTCACAACATGTAACGATGAAGGTAAAATATATATGAATCGATTCAAAGGCAAAGCCAGCTGCTTTTCCTTCACGCTTACTTTTCCCGGTACACATTTACGCACATATTTAACGACAGATGTGTAAATAAATAGAAAGAACAGTAAAAAATGGAGCCGTTCACCGCTGCTTCACTAAAGTGCCCACTCAGCATTCAATAAAAAACAAAGGAACGACAGGGCTGAGTAGAACCAGTTTTTAGAAAACTGATATACGACTACAGGTTTTGTCAAATCAAAATCAGTTACACACACTTTTCAAAAATGTATACAGAGAGGCAAGGGTTTCTTTAAGCTAGCTGTGTGACGAATTATACGAGAGCAGCCAGCGTTGTTTGCGAGGTTGCGGAATTGTCACTTATAAATAAGGATTTAATTTTCGAATAAGATAATCTTAAATAAGGAAAATAGATTTTACAGCTTTTCCAGATTTGTAAGGAGATTTCACTATTTTAAGTTTTAAAAGCACCCAATTTTAGCAATTCTTCGCTATTTTTGTATTCTCCCACTTTAATCTTCTGAGTAGTCGCCATAAATTTGGGCCTAGAATAGAGCCATGTGTCTGATTTCGATGGCAACTGGCAATCTACAGAAGCGTTTTTTTACATTCTTTAACCTTTATTTTTTCCTTATAATTTATTCTATTGATATGTGTCGCCGACCTCTTATTCAGACATACATAACTCGAGCAATTCACGTTCAATGTTAATCTAATATGTAGGACTGAAGCTACATAATTAAACCTAATGCATTATTGCATTTAGCCTGCAGCTTTAAACATTAGTATAAAAGGTTAGCGCCTTTAATATACGCTTCAAGCGTGTATAGAACGTGGGCGGCGCATAGCCCCCTTCTTTCAATTTGATAGATGTAGTTCTGTCTTTAATTTATCGTCTCAGTTGGCCGCACATTCACATTTATTCAAGTGTATGCCAACATTTCTTTCTAACATACACAGCTACTGGGGTTTTTAATCCTTGTCACTTTAGGACGCTTCTACCCGGCTCTACCCTAACCAACCATTTTACAAGTTTTAATTTACTTTCAAGTTCGTATATAGGCTTTTGATACAGTATCACACACTAAACTTTTATACAAACTTGATCGGTATGGCATTAAAGGTAAAGTATTAAATTGGATTCGAGCTTTTCTTTCAAATCGTACGCAGTTTGTTGAAGTTAACGGTAGTAGATCGCCAAAAAGCCCAGTTACTAGTGGTGTTCCGCAAGGAACAGTGCTGGGACCAGTGCTGTTTCTGGTCTATATAAACGATATAGTAAGTTGTATTGAGTCGGCAAAGCTTCTGATTTATGCTGATGATGTTAAGTTATATATAGGAACTAACAAATCAACCGTTACTGACATACTACTTCAGGATGATCTTAGGCGGTTGTATGAATGGTCAGTTAAATGGCAGCTATGTCTAGCCATTCCAAAGTGTTCAGTATCGGTTTTTGGACCATGCATACAACAGCCATACTATCAGCTAAATGATGAAACTTTGCCGGTTACAAGCGAAATTAGAGACCTAGGCTTTATAATTTCAGGAAATTTACAATTTAGTAGTCACTGTTTAGCTGTATATAAAAAAGCATTAGGCGTTCAAGCGTTGATATTTAAATCTTTTAAATCCAGAGATAGAAATTTTTTAGTTAAAATGTTCACGAGTTTTGTCCGTCCTATTGTTGAAAGTAGTACCCCAATTTGGTCTCCTTACTTGTTAAAGGACATAGATTTAATAGAAAAAATTCAAAGACGTTATACCAAACGGATTCCTGGACTTGAAAATTTTAATTACTTAGAACGTTTAAGCATTCTAGGTCTTAAGTCACTAGAGATTAGGCGTTTGTATGCCGACCTGAAATTACTCTACAAAATTGCTAACAATCAAATTGAAATCCCCTTTGATCAAATGTTTCAATATGCCAACCCGGTTAACACGCGTAGTCATAGTTTGCGAATACGATTACCGAGAAACACTAGAACCGCCACATTAAATAATTTGTTTCATGTTAGGGTAGTTAATGTATGGAATTCGCTACCCGAGACGGTTGTTACTTCTCCAAGCTTTGATAGTTTTTGTAGGCTTCTAGAGTCATTGGGCCTAAAGCGATTTCTAAGGGGTCGGGGGGTCAGTTGATCACCGTGATCCTCCCCCGTCCTGCTCACGTTAATGAAGTTAGCGGTATGTGCTAGTTGTTTTTTTGTTCATGTTAACTTTTTCTTTCTTTCTGTCCTGATTCTTTTTTCAGTTCTGTGGTTTGTTCTGCGTTTCATATATATGAAATTGCATATGTTTATTATTTGTTATATATAATTTGTTTTGTTTGCAATTAAACGCTTATCTTCATTTACTTGAGTAAAGATTTCTTTCTTTCTTTCTTTCTTTCTATATACTGTTAGCTATAAGCTTTTGTTAACCCTGACATCAAAATGTATATACAGTTTGTGTTGTAGCCAACCAGAAAGCGTTACCTTAACTGTAGGTTACTTAACTTTTCCGTATTTTCAGTATAAGCTCGAGGGAAGGTTAGTCCATATTCCACAGCATAGGTAGGCATGGGAGAAACATACAATGCTCTCTAATTTCAGTTCTCGTAGGCTTCCTAATCAGTAATCATTGGCACGTTAGAGAATCCAACAAATTATCAGCATTCCTAGCGCATATATGATATACACATACCCTCCCTCACTCAATCACTCACTCACTCACATCACTCACTCACTCACTCAATAAGCCAAGTTCTCTCTCTATACTATATATCTCTTCATTTCCTCTTGAAGAACCGTTTCGTCCTCACGTTTTGATATTCTATTAACCTTTCTCCACAAACTAAATTTAAGTAAATAAAACGCTGCATTCTCCACCCTGCTTCTTTTGATTAAAGAAATACATACATACATACACACACACGCACGCACAAAATTTTTCGATATCGCGAAATTAAATTTTTTTGGTTTTGTGAGGACTAAGGGAAACCTAAAACTTTTTGATTCTCGATTTTGCTTAAAAGCTACATATATACGTCCAGTACAGGGGTTCTCTGGTCGCAGAATATATATATACGAATCTAAAGCCCGTTCCGTTCTTCGATTCAGCTTTTTGGCTCCCATTGGTCTCTCTTGCAAAAACAAAAAATTAAATTTCGCGAAATCAAAAAATTTTGTGATATTTAAACTCAGCGAGGCCGAAAACATGCTTACGCCAAGACTTAGCTCGATTAGCCGTGTTTTAAACCTTTTCGCAATGAGGGATAATCGGAAAGATTCCAAAATGACCATTTTTAAACGGGTCCCCTTTTAACACACCGAATTCTTGATTTTTCACTGGGGAACCCACCATCCAACTTTTGGGCTACCGGATTTAAAAAGATATGTAATTAATCGGACTTCGGAATGTTTTAGTCAAAAATCGTTAGTTTTGGTATGTTTTGGTTGTTTGGGAGATTTTAGGCTTAGATGTAGCATGTATGTGTAGAAAACAAACGAATGTTACAGATATTTTGGCAATTTTAGAAAACTTTGTTCCCCTCGTTTCGGTCTTCCCCACCAGTTGGCGGCGGCACGGCGACGCCAACCCTTTTTTCGACTAGAAAACGTCTTGGGATCCCATTTTCCAAGATCCCCTGTGATAAGTTAGCTTAGACGTAGGGAAAGGGGATTAAGGATATCTTACACTTTCCATTTAACTGTTGATTTTTTTGACCAATCACTTTAAAGTTTTGCATGGGGAATACTGGAGGCTAATGAAATGAAAAATTGAAAAATTTTAAAATGTAAAAAATTTAAATTTTTAGACTGGTATGGCGGAAGTTAACGTGTAAGCATGATGTGTAAGAGTAAGCTGCGCTAACAAAAAGCTGAATCGAAAAACGGATTCGTGATCAGCGCACCAAAAAACTCATTGTAAGATTTCAGCAAAATGGAGGACAAAAGTTTGTATCCTTCGATAGTTAGTCCCCTCCTTTACTTACTTAAAATTTTTAAATTTGTTAAAGTTTAAAATTTTGAATTCATCAGGCTGCAGTAACCCGCATACCAGATTTTAAATTGACAGGGCACAAAATCAAAAGTTAGAGTTATGAGCAAAGTGCAAGATCAGAAAAAGGACCTAAACCTTTCAACATCATAACATCACTTTCTTGGTGCAGACACCATATATATAGGATATTCGATATATCATATAACCTTAACCACCTTGGCACGGAAAACGAACGATTTGTTACACTTTTTGACTTTCGAAAATTCTAAGTTTTGGTCAAAAATTTACAAAATTTTGCTAATTTTTGGCCCCGGCTGGTACCGGGGCCTGACCACCAGGGCCGGGGCCGGTTCCGGAGCCTGACCCCGGTGCATTCCTATATAATATATATCTTATATATATTGAACACGTGAAGGAAAGGGGATACCAAACACTATCTAAAAACGATTTCATAACTCAGTCAGAGACATTCAGAATATATACTTAGCATACTCTTACTAGGAAACACTGTCACCTGATATTATTATATATATATATATATATATATATATATATATATATATATATATATATATATATATATATATATATATATATATATATATATATATATATATATATATATATATATATATATACTTGAATTCTGACGTACGTACCTACGTATGATTCTCTGCTTCCAGTCACTACTGCAAATGAGTCCGTCTTTAGTACCGAAAGTCGATTAGAATTAACAGTTCTACCAGTCACCATTATGCTAAGCTTCCCTGCACTCTTAAGTCCCTAAGGCTGTCATCCAGAAGAACCCAGTAGTCCCAGATCAGCTGAGCTAATGTAGAAAAGAAGAGAATAAAGCTCTGGTAGCGATTGAACGCAAAACAAATGTAACTAGGATACGTAGAATTTGTTTCTATCAACACTGAAAGACAACCTAAAGATATGTAGGTAGGTAGGCAGGCAGTGACAGCCGGTTTCATTTATCGCCAAAATATAGTTTCCCCTCCATGCTACAGTTTTATAAGCTATATCAGCGGTAATGTGATGAGCATCAGGTATTTTTTAATATCCGGATACCCGTCGTCCGCCGAATTTTTCCTAAAGGTATATCAGATTTATCCGCCTCTTTATCCTATTTCAGACATAAAGATTTTTGTATTTGCCAACCTAAATTACCGCTTCAGCCAGTTTTCACCTGTGAATTGAAGATAGTAGTCAAATTTCGAAGACATTTTCAGAAAAAGTTTTTATTTTAATTTGTTAATGTGTACTAAAACTGCGCAACGAATATCCGGATAGTCTTCTCAGATCGCCTACGTATTATTCGGATTTTGCGCATTATTAAGGGGGGGGCACTTTTTTGCCAATTTTTCGACCATCTCCGATTTTGCTCATTTTCACATATTTTGTAGTCCCCATGGGTCCGCGAAACAAGACAAGAGCGTTTTGCGAAATATTGCTTCTATCGTTCTGTACAGGCCCTCAAACGTGACCTCGACATGTGTTAAACATAGGAAAATGAAAAAGTTAGGTTAAAAAGTTTGTGGCAGAAAAATTTTTCGCTGTATAAGAGTTAGAACTCTGAAACCTTTTCAGAACCCTTAAGGACGTATTGTAGAGTGCAGCTATTTCCTCTGAACCGATTCTGTTCAGTATTGGATTTTTGGCAAATTATTAAAGTCAGAATTTTGGAAAATCGGCCATTTTTGAACCATGAAAAACAGGACCTACGGTACTCTTTTGCTTGTCCTGAACGATTGGCAAAAGCTACAGAAACGGCCAATAGATAGCTGCACTCTACGCATAAAACCACGTCTTATGAAAGTACTCGCATGTTTCTATCATCTACAGTAAGCTCAAAACACTTGCCACAAGAACAGCAAATTTTGCTAAAAATGGCCATTTTTCATAATTTTCACATTCTTTTGCTAATTTCTCACTCATTATGTGGTAAAAAATCACCAAACTTGGCAGATTAATTAATATATCTATGTCTGTCACATAGTGTGGCCAAAACAAATGCGTCAATATTGAACATGCTACTGTGGCGGCACCTTTGATCTTTATAGGTGAAAAATGTCAGTTTTAAAATTTTTTCAAATATAGACAAAATGGGTATCAATCGATAGCTAATAGAACGAGGAGCAACTTTTCTCATACAACTATGGGTCTAAAATGTTGTCTGTGCAAGATAAAACGAGTTAAAGTTTTACTGGGCAGTCCTGCATGGTTAGGTCAGTGCAGCACTCAAGCATGCATTATGAACGGCTGGACAGCTGGCCTTGAGCCACGTCTGCACTTAAATATTACCTTAGTAAAGGCTTTAATTTGGTGTATCGGTTAACCCTGTTTTCGGTCGCGTTTGGTCTCCACCTGACCTTGCAGGGCTCATCACCGGAATTTTCAAGTTTTCCGGCTTTGAACCTGAATAACTCTGTCACAGTTTGATTTCAAACGCTAATATTCTAAGTTATTTTTGAGAACATATGGGGGCATATTATGTGTGGAAATGAGCGAAATCCGTGACTATCGATTTTTGACCAAAGTGACCCCCCCCCCTTAAGTGGCTTTCTATCTTTCTAAATAAATAAAGGCGATACTACGCTAAATTCGATCGATTTCTGATCGGCGATACTAAACCTTTGATCAAATCGGTTAAGTTTTGCGAAAGTTGCACACTGGTTTGCGTCTGCCTTATATAGTAGCGCCAAATTAAGCCATATAAGTACACACATTAGCGTAGCCAGAAAAAAATATCAGGGGGAAATGCGAACATTGTTCGAGGGATCTAGGGACGGAGCCCTCCGTGGACATTTTACACAGCATTCATTGAAATTAAAAAATAACAAAGGCCCAGCGCGGTGTCGTGCAAAATGATGCCGGTCAAACCACACCAAATAGGGTATTTTTGGTACAACATTTTGGATTGCCAAACTGGTACTATGATGGTACAATAAAATGCGCGAAAATTTTTGAAAAGGGGGGAGGTTTACACACGGCACGGAAAAAACTCTGGAGGGGTCCACAGTTTCGGGGGCAGGGAATCCCCCCATCTGGCTACGCGCCTGAGTACACACACCATGGCAAAAGCTAATATATACCCCAACCAAACCGAATGTTTTACAGGCAGTTACGATCTAGCAGACCGTGCGTCATACTTAGCTTGTTTCCTTAGCAAATATGCACCTAATGGGGGCTCAGAACAAACAATATATACGTGTAATGTTTGTGTATATATATATATATATATAAATTCTTGGCAAAGGCCTCTTGTAGGAAAATACGTACACATACACGTAAGCTTCAAAAAACGGATCATTTGAAACAAATAGCTTTTGTATTTGAAGGTCCAGATGTACAAGTACGTTTATTTATCATTATTGAAAAGGCAGCTGTCGAAGCTGCTCAATTCTTTAATTCTTCTTAATAAATGAATAACCTACGCAATGCAAATAGACATCTCTTGATCTTGCTATTCCTTCGTCCTGGATTACATGTATCAGGGTGTTTTAAAAAGGGAGGGGGAGCGGGGGTTGGCCTCTCGAAATTGACCTTCTCTCCAAAAATATCTCCCCCTAAGCCCCCCCCCCAGAATTTTTGCTTCTCTTCCACGGGATTTTTAGGCTGCCCAAATTTTCGCCAAAATTTTCCAGCTTCGCGTGAGATTTTTCACTAAATGGCTTATTCTGCCTAGATCCAGGCATTTTTGAGACCTTTGCGTTTCTACAAGAAAAATGTGACAAAAATATACTTTTTTGGCTCATTTTTGCGAAAATCGCCTCCCTCCGGGAAGCCTCCCCCCCCCTTCAAAAAATCCCTAACAAAATACCGTGTTTATTACACATAAAGTACATGATTTTTTTCGCAGAATGTCATACACATAAGCCTAGGAACTGTAGCTAGTTTGTTGCGGTTGTGGCCCCTAAGGCTCAATTAACAGATCGTTCGTTCATACAGTAAACAATATGCTGCGGCAAATATATACAAGTCCCGCCTGTGGTCCAAGTTTTCGGACTTCCGTTTCGATTTCGGACTTTTAATTCATTTATTTAATCAGCCCAAAAAGTTCTGAATATGGATAGAAACAAGAGTCTATTTCCAGGCTTTTAATATACTCTTTTCCTTTTTTACCACCCACCCATGCATCATTGACTAGGTAAAGTAAACAAGCAGAGCTCATTCATGCATACGTACAACCAACGTCAATGCTAATGGCTTCAACGAAGGGTGGTTAAAATATTAAATCTGTAGGTTGTCTTGCTACGAAATGTCGGCTCTTGACTCTTGCTTAACCCTTGGAAATAGTTTATAGCTTATTTCATGAATAGATGACAAAGTAAACACGAGCAATAAGCACAATGCCACATCACATAGCTGTACCCAGTCAGCTATAGCCTGTACAAAGTCCTAATGCCATTGTCACTAAACCTACGATTATTATAACAAACAGGTTGGTCGGAACGGCAGAGTGGAACAATTTCTGTGTTCAGTTCAGCTGTCGCTTTGAACGTTCGTTTCATGACTAAAATGTCAAATCACTGACATGCTGGTATAATGCTAGTATATCAGAGGAATTTCAGTTTCACTTTCCGTAACATAAGCTTATAAACTATAAAGCAACCTACTTTAACATTCCCTTACTTCACTTTTTTCAACCATTGATCTAAAACTAGTCACCACACTGTTTGTTTTTAACTTATTCAAAGATCAAAAGTGTATTTAGAGACAGCCGAGAAATTTTATATTAATGTTTTGATGCAAAGTAACAAGTTCCATAGGCGCATCATAAACTTTGGAACCAGCACGCATGCGTTCAGACACACAAAATTTACAAAGGTTGAGATGAAATGCACACAAAACAAGTTTAGACATCCGTCTAAGCGACGTTATCATTCCCGTATTCGCAAATATAAGGGCTAGTCTGTCTACGCAGAATAATGTTTCCAATTTTTACACAAGAACAGCTTCTATACTGCAAAATTCTCCACTTACAGCAGCGTTTGACTGACTAATAAAACGTAGCGTTCCCCACTTTTCTAGCCATTTAAAACTACTGCGAAGAGCTACAAAGTTTTCATGTGTAGACTTTCTCACATAACACAGACCAAACTATTGCGCTGGTAGACTCTTCAAAGCATTGAACTTTCTCCATCTGAATACTGAACTAACTCTATACTGAACTCAAACAAGAGTTTCAAACAGGTCGCTTGTATATACTACATGTATTTTAAAAGATTTTTAACACAATTTCTTATAATTCCCAATTGACTGAAATTTCTGAGCATAACTTTATTTTTTATTTTTTATATTCCAGGCTGCCTTTATTTCCCTTATTGTGCTGTGTGCTCATTTCCCTTAGCCAGCCTCTGGGTTCAGCAAGCAATATTGTTTGCTTCAAATTACCGACTAACTTTATGCTAATCTGATTTTAACCAGCCCCGCCGCACCATACCAAATTCCAATCAGCCATAATGTCCTACAATTACACCTATTACCTGCCATTTGAAAGGAACTTTGACCCAGTGGCTCCCACAATATGGATGCAGGAAAATTGGACCAAATCTCTTGTCTATTCCGCCGTCTATGTTATCCTTTGCTTTGGGGGTCAGCATCTCATGAAGTCCCGTCCAGCCTACAATCTAAAGGGACCGCTCATCATATGGAATCTGTGTCTGGCCATCTTTTCCATATTCGGGATGGTTCGATTTGCCCCGGACTTTTTCTACGTTATCTGGACGCAAGGTTTTCAATTTTCCATCTGCGTCTGCTCCTATGCCCACGGGGTGACAGCCTACTGGACCCAGGCCTTTGCCATGTCAAAGGTCCTGGAATTAGGTGATACGGCCTTTATAGTCCTGAGAAAGCGTCCACTTATGTTCTTGCACTGGTACCATCATATCACTGTTCTCGTATACACTTGGCATGCTTTTAAGGTTAGTTTTGAAATTACGTAAATATTTGTCAGTTTAGCTGAATATATATTACACATCACTTTAAGATGGTAATGTCATCACCATGAAGCCATTTGGAAATGAAATTATTGTTCTTAAGCATAGATTAAAAGGGGGGTATGGAGGGGTCCACGAACCCCAGTCCGGACTCCGGACAAGATAAAAACCCTACCGCCGTTAGGGGCAAAGGGTAAGGAAAAATCGGGCAAAGGGGTTAGCAATTAATAGCCGGCAAAATAGGTTTTTGCCCTTTTTTCTGAAAACTTTGAGGCCTAGCAGGAAATTTTTAGTTAATTTTGTCAATTTTTAAGGAAATTGACCTAAAATTTTGTTTGAAATTGAAATCTTGTTGAAATTTCATAAAGAATTGCTAAGTTTTATTACCATTAACGTTACATTTGGGAAAGCCCTCTCCAAAAATGTATTGGCACAAGTCCCCGACTCTATGTTACTGAAGACTGTGGACGTATTAACTAATTTTGATTTCCTTGAGATTCAGCCCATAAAAATGGAACCAGTTCTTCAAATTTTGGGCAAAATTAGATTTGTTGGTTGTGACATTTGATACTTCTAAGGAAAAATTTACCCAGCACGCGATGTCAACTTTTAGTGGCGGAATTTTGTGATCAAGTGCAGATGCAATTAACTCTTAGAACGCCAAACAAAGCAACCGAAGGTCTCATTAATTTGTCCTAATCTAGCATGACCTTCCCTCCAAAAATGCTCCCTCCTGCGATTTTTGCCCCCCCCCCGAAATTGTTTGGGCGTCCTAATTATAATAAATTTTGGCAAAGTTTCAATGCTTGTCCGGCTTTGCCAGAGATTTTCCGTAAAAATGGCTGATTTTAGCCTAAATCCAGGCAAACATCCTAAATACCAATGTTTGGCTCATTCTTGCAAAGAATCCCCCGGGCCGCCGTCCCACACCCGGAAAAATCCCTAAAAATACCCTGGTCGACATAAAAATTGGAGGTGTTCCAACAAAATCCCTCCCTAATTTATAGGTTCACTTGAGGTGGCCAGTGCGTACCCATTCGGTCGGTGACCTTCCCAAACATAACCCAAAAGGATGTCAAATTTTAACATGTTAGCCTTGTCAAATTTTCCAAAATATCCGGAGGTTTTGAAGAAAATTTGATAAAACCTTCTCTGGCTACGCTCTGCAGCACAGATACCATCTGGATTCCTTCTTGGACAACCAGGCCTGGCTTTTTCCTACAGGGGGGGGGGGGGGTGGGGCCCCCCCCAGAAATTCGTTCCCTCCCCAGACTTGGGTCGCCCCCCAGAATCGCCCCCCCAGGATTCGGACCTTCCCCCCCACCCTAAAGTGCCCGGAAAAATTGGGTTTTGAGGGCAAATTTTGAAAATTTTTTCCGACTTCGCCGGATTTTTACCCATTTTTAAGCATTTTTTAGCTATTTTAAGCTTAAATTTAAGTTAAAAATAGTTAATTTTTTAGCTCAGCAGCAAAAAATAGCTATTTTTAAGCAATTTTCAAAATTTTTCTTCCCCCCCCCAGAAATCCGAGCGTCCCCCAGAAATTTTTGCCTAGGAAACAGCCAGCAGGCAGGGGATCCAAGCAATGCCTCTTCCCGGGTCAGAGAGCTCACTGCGCCCATGGACACTCTCCTGTTTCAGAGTAAGGTAGTGACGACATGCAGGCGTTTTTCATTATTTCTTCTTTAAGATTAATGCTTGTATCCTTCGTGGATCTGCAAGCTAGCCCGGGTTTACCTATTCTTGATGTAAAACCTTTAATATTTCAAAATTCTCCAAATTATACGAAAAGCTCGAGAATTTTCCACCAAAAAACTTTTCTTGGCTAAAAAGCTACTCTCAATTTCCTGAAATATTAATGAAAAATTATGTATGTCGTATCGTTTAATTTCCATCTATATAACACTTTAAAATTTATATTTCAGGATCACACTGCAGCCGGACGTTGGTTCATCTTCATGAACTACACCGTTCACAGTGTCATGTACACCTACTACGCCCTGCGAGCCATGGGCTTTCGTATACCCAAGATTGTGGCCATGACTGTGACCACGATGCAGCTGTCACAGATGGTCGTCGGCATCATCGTCAACGTATCAACCTACAGAATAAAGCTGGCCGGAGAGGAGTGTCGTCAGACCTGGGAAAATCTGTACGTGGCCATGGCCATGTACGGATCCTATTTTCTTCTGTTTGCCCACTTTTTCTACAAGGCCTACTTTGTCAGTGCCCGCTATGATGGGCCAGCCGGCAAGAAGGGCGAGAAGAAGCCCATCAAGACAGAGATGATGAACGGCGCTGCAGCCAACGGAGAGCTTCATCACGATGAGAAAAATGGGGAGATTATCCAGGGAAGGAATGGAAACCCGGCTGCCAATGGATACGTCAAGAGTGCCTTGAAACAGCTGGACGAATACATGGGCAATGTGGAGAAGAATGGAGTCATTGTAGGGAACGGTGAGGCTGCCAAGAAGGGCCTAAGGAATCGTCAAGTCAACCATGAATGAGGAAAATCAGCGCGCGTAAAGAGGCCCAGAGGAAAAGAAATGAAATCAGCGAGTGACAGTGCCAATATTAAGAAAATATATACATAGCTACATAGCAATTTAGCCTATACCCCAAATAAGCTTTACAAAGTGGTTAAAGTAACAGTCTTCATCTTATCCATCTTCTTGTATGTTCGTTTCTGTGTTTGTTTGTCTAAGCCCAATTAAATTATAAATTAAGCCAATACATAAATATAAGACTACTAGATTGCTTCCATTTTCATGTCTAATTGTATGACGAAGACGCCGTCTACTATAGGTATATGCATAGGATTGATAACGTGGGGAATGGGGGAGTGCAGACCCTCCCCTAGACCGAGAAAAAGGGTAGACCCTCTCAGTCAGAAGGAAACAACTGACAAAGGGTTTTTCCTTTCTCGTCCAGAAAGGAAAAAGGGACAGACCCTCAGCAATTTTAACCCAAAATTTTTTATCAAAATTTAGCGGTTTTCTAAAAATTTCTTTTAAAATCGCCAAAAATCTTCATTTTTCACTAACTATTGGCCAAACTGTAAAAAAGCAATTTTTGTTATTTTTTGGGTGGACCCCGTCAAAAGTTTGGAACTTTAAGGAGTAGAACCCTCATCGGAGTCGGCGCAGACCCCCCAGAATCAAAACCCCGTGTTAATGTAAGGGAACATACGTAATGTACATTTATTTAAGTTACAATTACAATAACAAGAATTTTGTCTTACGTAGATAACAAAACTAAATGTAAAACAGCCAACGCTTCTTTTGGTCACCACAACTCCTGACAGCAATATGAGTATTTAGTTAAATTGCGCAATTAGTTTTAATAGTTCACTTCCCACCCACAAGAGCAAAAGAGCTGAAGAAAAGAAGGTACACATAAAGCTGGCAGCCTGGGAAACAAAGTAGTCAGTATTATCACCTGCCAAGGCCGCACCCAGGGGGGGGGTTCAAGGGGTCTAGACCCCCCTTTTGGGATGACAAAATGGAAAATTTTTGCTATTTTTATGGCAAAAAGCTATTTTCAAAAAATTTTCGCGCCTTCGGCACGATAACTCACTTTTTGCAAGAAATAAACGTCCAATGTACTGTTTTTGGGCAAAAATGCAAAAATTCTTCAACTTCTGGGGGGCTCCGCCCCCCAGACCCCCCCGTTGCGATTTACCTTGAACCCCCTTTTCAAAATCCTGGGTGTTGGCCTGTCACCTGCCACACTTATTTACATGTGAACAAGAAAAACCTAACAAGAACCAAATCAACTCACCACAAAGGGCAGACACAATCTTCCGGTGCTCTTCTTCGCATTCGACGGATGCTTTCTTGATCATCTGTTCTAACAGTGCTTCCATACTTAGATGTCTACAAAAGAAGTAAGATTACAAACATATGAAACAAAGTATACTTCACAAGGTTGACAGCAAAAACAATGTCATCCAAGCGATCGCCCGACCTGCCTCCAAACTGACTCCCTCTCACTCAGATACTAAAAGCCATAGGCATGCAAGTTACAGAGGGGGATCGTTATTTCGCTTAATATACTTACGAGGTTAAACTCACAATTTGATCCAATATTGGCATGAGTCTACGCATACGTGCACGTTCAATAAATTCATGCACAATTTATACGTATATTCTAAGAAATACTATTCCGACCCTAGTCTGAAACTCTGCACTCAAACAAGGAGTGTGAGTGAGGGTCAATTTGTGCGGGGTCAGGCGATAGCACGGAACGCACAGTATCTGGAGAGCTATACTTCTATCATCCGTCGGGTCATGCGGTTAGGAAACCATATTGTCTGGGTAGATACGCCCTATACCCATAAGAAACCCCAGAATTCCGGACGGATTTTTTTCATACGACAGCCAGACCATCCTAACAGTTTAGAAGTCTCAGCCGGACAGGCACCTTTTGACGGCAGGTAAAGAGACTATGTGCTGAGTTCAAGTGCTGCACCTTTGGCTAAACAATCACAGCATAGGGCCGCCGTTAAGATAGATTAGGTGTCGGTATTGGTCAGTGAATGCCGCTGCTGCTGTTCTGATAAAAAGATCGCCAGAACAGTGGATAACACCTTACTCACAGAAGAGAGCTAAGACTATTTTGGAAGATGGCGGCCCCGTTCCAGCTGATCTGGAAACCGGGCACTAAAAATAAACACTGCTCATCACCCTTGTAGGAGCGGCAGGGTGCACACGCATCAGGGATAAAAGCAAATATCGGAAATAAAATAATTCTTAATCGTGTAATCTAGACCAAAACTGACACACTTAAATCGGAGAAATAGTTATGCATTTAAGAAACTATGCATGAAATGTTAACTCAAACGTTGTTGTACAAGTGATATCCAATATGTAGTAAGATATTAGTGATAACATTTTGCAAAATGGGTGAGATAATATGACAGATTAAGGAGAGCGATATGAACTTACTTTTGATTAATGGTGAGCGTACTGCCTCGAACAAGAGTTGGATGGCAACATGCTTGTCGTAGCCGGAACAATGGTCGCAACAGCTGAAAAAACAGCAGAGTCGCTGGTCGCTATGACAAGAGCTGCAAACTCAACAGTTGCTTGCACAGGATGAATAACATGGATTTAAATTAGCTTGTTCTGCTCAAAAATGAATACAGCGAATAGCAATTCTATAGCCCGCTGAGAAAGACCTCACCCGCTGATCTCATATCCGCTGACCCTGATATTGGGCTATCTTTAACCCCCACAGCCCCAAGAGATCAAACTTTAGGGAAAATGTTCAATTTTAAAGTAATTTCCTTCAGTTTCATTACCAATTTTTGGAAACTATTTACAGCGACAATTCCAACGTTTTGAATCTCTTGCTTGTTCAAACGCAACGCAATTATAAACCAGAATAGTAAGAACGAAACTTTTAAACCGACTGACAGAAAATTCTACCTCTGTCCGAATGATTTCGCAGTAGTGGCTATTTGTACACCTGCCCTGCCCAGAACAGAGGAAACGGCTGGTCGGCGGCCGGCCCAGAACCACAGCGGAGACCGGCGAATTTTTGCGGTCTATCGCCATAAACTGGCTACTGTCTAATCTATCCACTATCTTATATTTTTGCTGGCATTTTGGATAGCCGGCAATAATTGGCCGGCAGGGCGGTACAGGAATTACCAGGAACAATAGAGACAGCTTCGTATTTCTGAATGTGAAGCTGAGCCCGCAGACGACACAAGATCAAGTGAGTCAAGTGGTGTCGAGGCAATATTCGACAAATCAGCAACAGTTTGCGCTAATTTTATTTTTTGGGTGAATCTTGCGTTTTCCTGACGCGCCAGCAAGAGTGGCTTCTCATAATTTGAGGTATGCTCAACCTGTTCTAAGAAGCTCATAAATTGTTAGTCATAAACCTTTAAGAACATAATCTGTTAGTACATGCAAGAGTCTATTAAAGGAAGAGTGAGATACTCGACCCTTCCTAGTGTGTTAAGCATGCAATATGCTCGAAACATTAAGGCCGAAATCTCGGGGAGGGGGCTTCTCAGAGTGTCTACGCTGAAATTTTTCAAAATCATAACTTTTTGACAAATTAAATGCGATAACTTGAGCTAGGGACGTCGTACAGCGATTTTTTATATCATTATGTTGCGTAGAATGAGATATAAAAATGATATAAAATATATTTTTCAATGGTATAAAAAATAATTTAGCTCGGTTCTGGCAATTTCTTGCAATCTGGCAACAACGTCACGCATTCTGAAGAAATGAAGAAATTCCTAAACTTTTCTTGGAAAGGATGTTTTATTGCCGTATTTGTAAGAGATTGCCTGAATCGAACTACATAATTTTTATATTGTTAAAAAGATCTCGTTCTACGCAACATAATGATATAAAAATTATTGCTGTACGATTTTCCTAGCTCAAGTTATAGTACTTAATTTGTCGAAAACGCCAAAGCCCCTCCAAGAGTAGTTTGGCCTTAATGTTTCGAGCATATTGCAAGCTTAACACACTAGGGAGGGTCGAGTGTCTCAGTCTTCCGTTCACCGACTCTTGGTACATGAAATACACAGTTATTATACCTGATCAACGGTTTGGCGATCTAATGTGTTCAACTGCACACTAAGATCTGGCCATCTCGATAAATTCTAAAAAAAGGAAAAATCTCTTCGGTGAGATATCGCATTCACACGGAACATCTGCAAAGCCTAAGCAATCAAAAACCTTCGGCTCTATTTAATTAAAATAAGCATGCAGTTTGTTCAGATCTAAGCAACAAGACGAGTTGGATTACAATCTTCTAAAGGTTAACTATTAAAGACGCTGGTTTAAAATGAACTCGTTCATTTTTAATCCAGCAACATCATAGAAATTGTTTGCGGTTTTGAATAAAAGTTAACTGCTTATTGAGTTAGATCCTGGATCCTCACAAGAAGGTATAACATACAGTTTAACTTACTGCGGAGGCTGCTGAGGCGCAATCCTGATAAGTACGTCGATAAAAATATTCTTCGATAGGAGTGAATTCTAGCCACTTTATTTTATCTTCAATCCCGGGAATGTCCAGCTTAAAAAAGCATAAAAATGTAAAAAAATTCAAACAGTAACATACACATGAAGGATAATCAAATCATGTCAACCAGGAATATAGTAACAAATTTTAGATTGCAGAACCCACGACTAAATAAGATAACTTTAAATAAATAGATAAATGAATAAATTCCCTCCACTTTATCCAAAAATAAAACACCCCACGTGTGCAGAAAATCAAACCAACCTGTTCAGTAACCTCTGTTTTAGTTGTTCTCCAAATGACAGGCGCCAAAATTTCCAGCAACTTTTCTTCCTGGCCTAACAAGTAGGGCCACCACAGAATTCGGTCCCACCAGAATCTAGATGAATAAGGTTCCAGACCAAGGAACAAACACAACCCGTACAAGTCTAAAATAATCATCACCGTTTTGTAAGCTAATACGATTACTATGGTTTTCGCCAACAGACCAACCTTAGGAAAGCTGAGGACAAAATATCAAATATATACATTTGGAAAAAGAGGATTCCCACTAGACGGAAAGCAGAATCAAGCGTAATTTACTACACAATTCTGTGGTTTTTTAGGCAAAAAGGTAGGGGGGACGAGTGGGGAGGAGAACCCCCTTACTAGTGGGGGAAGGACCAAAGTGAGGGGGGGGGTGTAATATGGATTAAAAATACAGCAAATATATAGCCTGTAGCACCAAGACGATTTTTGACGAAAAAAACTCCGGCGACGGAACTTGGAACTCCGGAAAATTCTTGAATATTTTGACTAAAAATCCAATAAATTTGGTAATTTCTGAATACCCTAGAAACAGTTGGGGGAAGCCAAAACAGTGGATGAGGGGTCGAGTGGGGGAACAAAAAAAGTGGGGGCGCCCTCCAACCCCACACAGTAAAAAAACTCCAGTAACTAAAGAATGAAAAAAGTGGCACAATATCAAACACCCTACAAATTTGGCTACCTGGTGAGACTTGAACCCACGATCTCTTGCTAAACGCGGAGAAACTTTTCACAAACAATAAAATTCGAAACTGCAGAAGTCACTGAACAAAGCAGTCCAATGACAAGAAACTCAAGTACAACTGATGGGTACCATTTTTAGCGAAATACGGAAGTCACTTTTCTCTTCTTCATTCAGACTTATTATTACAAAACTACAGATTCAAACGTCAATAGTTTACGCTTGCAAATAATTGCAAAAACTAATTTGATTACCATTTACAGACTTTTGAATAGGGGTACCCGTAATACACCATCTGTTCACAGCCTGAAGTCTAAGGCACATTTCAGCTGCCTTAGTAGAAGTTTCAACCATTTGAGCTTCATCAAGACAAATCTAGAAGCAGTAAGTCACAACGATAGAAAACATGCATGCAAAATAACGGTTTTTCCACAATTTTTTCCACACAATTTTCCTGCAGTACTCCAATAACACTTTAGTAATAGCAGCGGCCAATTTTTTGCCGTTGACCCAGACAAAGCATGGGTCACGGACCAAGGAACAAACTAACACAACCCGTATAAGTCTAAAATAATCATCCACATTTATATGTAAGCTAAGACGAACCTTAGGAAAGCTGAAGAGGTTCGAAATTACGTAGGTATGCATTACCTAACCCAGTAAAAGTACTTACGCGCCACCATTTTAAGGCAGTCAGTGGAGTTGGCGACGTTGTAAACCGCTTTGGATGGCGTAATCCTGAAATGAAACAAAGGAAAAATAACATGAAAGATTTCAAACGTTAGTCTAGATTCAGATACAATTTACACGAAACGAAAGTCAGACGACGATCTTGATGGCTGGGACAGGGGCCAACAGTTTTATAATTTATCAACATTAACCAAACTTTCGGAATTTTTGAAAGCCAACTAATTTTTTACTAAAACAGAGAATATCTGGAAAATTTAGGACAAACGGCAAAAATTGGCAGTTTCTAAGGTTGTGGGATTAGGTAATGATCGCAATTTATGCAGGTTCATCGAATGGGTGAAGTCGCCGATTGGAGGGATGGCAGCCAGGTTATCTCAACGACTTAAATGAAAATAAAAATAACAGGTTAATTATTACCTTAACTGAAATTATCGCAAAACCTGAATTTTTAACAAAAAATTTGAAAATTCTTTATGTGGACCACGAATAATACGGACACAACCTCGGCCACGGTGAAGCCAAGGAGGCGGTAGTCGGTAGTGGGGCCTTGAAAAGAAAGAGAAAAAAGAATGAAAGAGATAAAAGAGGCAAAGTCTAGCTTGAGTGGAGTTAATGAGCTAAAGAGTTGATTTTAACTCTACTTTACTCTACCTTTCGTGAAAAGACCCTCACAAATATTTAGCCACATTAGTACGGACTCTTCGGCTTATAGCTGCGTTGAAACTACGTGAAAATGATGAAGTACAGAGAGCTTACGACTGTTATGGGGCAAATCAACATAATTAAGCTCTTGTTTGAGAGTTTCATAGGTCGTGATCACAATGTCATATTGAGCCAAGACAGCCGGTTGAACATAACCTTCTTTGCTCACTCCATTATAGATCTAAAACTAAATGTTACAATTATTAAGTAATCTAGAAATGATTCGCATGCAAATGGTGATTTCATAGTTTTAGCCACAAGCGGACGCGCGTCCACGGGCATACGCGCCTGAATGCGTCTTTGAGGGCGAATCCCCAGAGTGACATTTTAAACCGCTAAAACGCAAATTAACACACACACCACAGCCACTTAAACCATTAAAGTAAAAGCTGTTCCATAGCTAGAGTAAGCAATTACGTTGAATATCAGGCTAAAAATCCAGCATTTCAGTAAATAAACTGAAATACTACACTTTGAGGAATCAGTCAGCTTATCTCTATGCGTAAGAATACAAAATTTAACGAAATAATGTACTCATTCAATATTGAAACTGGGACGTTAATAACGTCCAGCACGTACAGAAAAACTTACAAAAACTTTCAGTGCACCACGCCTGACATGTTTGCGAATTTCCTGATACCACTGATAACAAATGCTAGATGGAGAAATGATCAGGGTTGCACCTGACTCAATTGGATCCTAGAATAGCATACAATGAAAAGTGTAGTCAAAATTGAATAACTAGCAGTGTAGCAAAGCATGCCTGTCCACATATTAAGCAATTTTTGAGGATCAACCAATTTTCCAGCTGTACTCTTTGAGATTTTCGGAGGTGCCTAACACACACCAATTCCAATTTCTTATCTAAGCCAAGAGTTTCGCTGAACCGTCAAGTTTAAGTAATTCTAGTATAGTCTCATTCAGTGAGCGCGTGGTAGATGCTACTGTAAATGTCATAGGAACGTAGGCTGTACTTACACAATTAACACGACAGTGAGGACATATATAACGCCGCAGTTCAACGTCATTCTTAGGCAACAGCTTGAGATCAAAGTTCAGACAGCGACGATGTTGAATACAACCACAGACTTCACACTGAATCCTATCCTGGATCATGCTATCCTCCATGCCGTCCGCCACACCACAAACACACTCCAACCTCTGAAAAGGCTAAGAATTAAGAATAGTATAAACTAAACAACTTTAAATGATAACTAGAAAAATAGATGCTCATTAAAGCACAAAGCTACATACTATTTTCCAACGAAAGAAAACATCAAAGGTAACATACAGGTTCAGGATCCGTCAACTGCTGCCTCTTAGGCGGTGGCTCATACTGTCCCTTCCCTTTCGTCGTTGCCTGGCAGTGACGTCGCTTTGATGACGTAAATCTAAAAGATCAGTCCAATGAACAAGCAACAGCAAAGATAAATATGATCCAAGGGGGGGCGTCAAGCCCACATCGACTCGAAGGTAGAAGAAGTTAAGAAAAAACATAAAAAATTTACTACATTAAAAGATAAAACTGTTTCCATTGTGGCTTTTTATTAATTTATAAAGTCTTCAGCATCTGGGGCTCCGCCCCATTCCCCTTTTCCGTATGCGATTTTGTTGGTTTTAGCACAATTCTATAGCATCCAAGCCACTAGCGTAGCCAGAAAAAAATTTCGGAGGGGGGCAAGCCAAAAATGCTCTGAAATTTCTACCGCAACTAAACAGTTGGTGGAAATTTTCAAGCAAAATCTGGAGCGTTTTGAAATATTGTCATTGAAAAGTAGCGCCGCAGGCGAAAATTTTTCGAAATATTTATTCGCCCTGCTGTGACCCATTAAAAATTCTTCTTCTTTTGTCCCCGATTTCGGGGGGGGGCATGCCCCCCTCGCCCCCCCTGGCTACGCGCCTGATCCAAGCTTTTCAAATCGCCTATACAACTCAGTATCTATTTTTCCTTGCTAAAACTACACAAACTAACCAGAAACAAGCTAATGCCGTAAAACCTGTTGTAAACACATTAAACAACAAGTAACAAAAATGCTCCGCACAAAAGGGGATAATATGTGTGTTGGGCCTACGTCTAACCTTTATATAAATTCCGGTTGAGAAAGGCATAAATCCGACACCGCAAAAGTTGCTCAGCTCACTTAGGGCTTTCATTGATACCAAATTTGACCGCTTCTGAAAAATTTCATTTTTGACCGAAAATTGCCTAAGTCCCCACCCCACCCCACCAAAGCACTCCACAAACACTTTGGGTACGCAGTCCTATGACAAAAGTTGCTCAGCTCACTTAGGGACTTAGGGCTTTCATTTGACACCAAATTTTATCACTTTAGAAAATTTTTAATTTTTGACCCGACATCGCCTGAGCCCCACCCCACCCCACCCCATCACAGCACTCTATGGCCACTTTGGGTACGCAGTTCTATGACAAAACTTGCTCAGCTCACTTAGGGCTTTCATTTGATACCAAATTTTACCACTTTTGAAAATTTTAATTTTTGACCCAAAATCGCTAAGTCCTCACCCCATCCCACCCACCACAGCACTCTACAGCCACTTTGGGTACGCAGTTCTATGACAAAACTTGCTCAGCTCACTTAGGGCTTTCATTTGACACCAAATTTTATCACTTTTGAAAATTTTTAATTTTTGACCCGACATCGCCTGAGCACCACCCCACCCCACCCCATCACAGCACTCTATGGCCACTTTGGGTACGCAGTTCTATGACAAAACTTGCTCAGCTCACTTAGGGCTTTCATTTGATACCAAATTTTACCACTTTTGAAAATTTTTATTTTTGACAAAAAATCGCCTAAGTCCCCACCCCCCCACACCCCACCCCACCACAGCACTCTACAGCCACTTCGGGTACGCAGTTCTATGACAAAAGTTGCTCAGGTCACTTAGGGCTTTCATTTGATACCAAATTTGACCACTTTTGAAAAACTTTATTTTCGACCATTTGACCCTCCCACCCGACTGACCCTTCAAACGGCAAAGTAGAACCAGCCCAGCAATATATGCACGTCGGACGGCAAAACGGATACCAGGAATGAGCTGGGCACACCTGAAAACCCCTATAGACAAAGTTTTGAGAGGCCAGGTAGAGCCTACTATGGATCTCCAGCAAGCGGTTTCCGACTTGACCCTCCCGACGGCAAAGTGGAACCAGCCCAGCAAGATGGGTAGGTCTGACGGTAAAACTGACTGGGGGAATCGATTCCCCGTGCCAGAAAACCATTATATGGAAGATTAGAGCTTTCAAAGTTGAATAAACAGCGAAAATTTTCGATTTTTCATTTTTCGAATTTTCGCCATCTTTGACGGGCCACTGTGGTCGCTAGGGAAGCGATAGAGAAACGCAACCTGGACCGTTAGTTAGTTCAATATATGTAATTTCTGAATATAAAAAGAAATCAGCTCCAGCTCGCAACGTTCGACCTGAGCGACGACCACAAAAATGGTCACTTTTCGCTATGAGCCGACTGCGGCGCTGTGGCGCAGCTGCGGCGCAAAAAAAGTTGTGATTCTTAAATTCTTTAGAGGGTTCTACTAGACCCTATAGCCCTTTAGGTTGGCCCACCGCTGCAGATCACGTGAAAGCGACGAACATTATGTACAATACAACCATCAAATAGGAGAAACAGGAAAAAAAACATCGCCGCCATAACCGGTCCGGGGCGCAACTTTTAACGGTAAGTGATACGGGGCTGAAACTTCACAGACATACTAAACTCGATGTGCTCTACAATTTGCGCATGAAATCTGCGCAGGAGCTGCACAGGATTTTGCGCAGCTTCTGCGCAGCTTATTTTACACTGTCTCCAGCCACTTTTCACACATATTATAGGGGTCGCTGCCGCGACCCCTATGATAAATTTTAAAAAAACACACTTTTCTTAAGAAAAACACATTTAAAATTTATAACGGGTCCTATTTTGAAAAAACCCTGGATGGGACAAACATAATATTCAAAATTCAAACTGAAATTATGATCAGGTTTCTGCAATGAGCTTCAGTTTAAGCACAGCAATTAAAAATACAGCTTTCAGTGTCTACACAAAATGAAACCAACAATGTCCAACAATGGTAGCTCAGTCAATTAAACTACTTATCATCCAAAAGATTTATTATCTCTCATCCTTATAAACCTACCGCCCCAATATTTCATCACAGTCCAGCGAAACGCAGACATTGTCCAACAGATTTTCCACCAATTCCCCCACAGCTGTCTCAACCACGCTGGATCTAGGCAACAGCTCTTTGTCCTTAGAACGTGGTGACAGTTGGCAGCTTCCAGCAATCCAATTAGGTGTTTTCGGAGAAGACTCCGCTTTTCCAGCTCCCTCAAACGACGATTTGGGATGCAAAAGGACACAAGCAATCACCTCAACCGTTTTTCCAAGTCCCATTTCTTCGGCTAGAACGCCGCCCAGACACAAGCCAGTAGTAGTCGAAAGATTAGGCTTATTTTGGAGCAGGCTGAAAAATAGCAATGGAGTCTCAGTAAGGTCAACAACATAATGTTATGGACTGCACAAAGTCAGTCAAATATCCATTTCTTTCTAAAGTAGCCAAAAAGTTAATCACAGTTAGTCTGCGACGGAGACTAATGGATTCCCAGAAAATTTTGACTCTACGGATTGTCAAAAGATTTTACAGTCGACTACTGCAAATAAGCAGGTATATACCAGTTTTTTCTTTTTGCTTTTTTGCTTTTTCAAAATCATGCTGACTTTAACGTCACTAAAGTTTGACCAAAAATTCTTGGAACCGAAATGTGAGCGGCTGTCCTGAGTTATCATTTGAAGGTAGCCTATATAATCTCTATATTTTTAGAATCCTCAGGAATCCTCAGGAACCTGAGATTTCGAAAATCCGGAAAATTCCGGAATTCCGGGTTTCATTCACGGAAAATTTAAAATTTTTAGTTTTTCGCAGAATTTTTATCGCAATCAAAATTAGGTTTTCATATAGAGCTGCTCCCGTTACAATTTTTTGGTCCTAGAAGGCTTTCACGAAAATGTACCCAATTTCCGGAATTCCGGGTTTTCAAAATTACCGATTTTAAACATTTCCTCCAATACCCACAACATGGGTATCATTTGAAAGCTCTCATCACAAACAACAACTTTTGTAATAGAGCGAACTCTTGAAAATGCACTCAATTCCCGGAATTTACGAAAACCGGATTTTCCGAATTTTAGAAATTTTCTCCAAAAGAGCTTTCGAATGATACCCATATTGTGGGTATTGGAGAAAATTTTTCAAATCCTGAAAATACGGTTTTCGCGAATTCCGCGAATAGAGTGCGTTTTCTCGAGTTCGTTCTATTACAAAAGTTGTTCAGCCCGATATAAGAGCTTTCGAATGATACCCATACTGTGGGTATAGGAGGAAATTTTTAAAATCAGGTAATTTTGAAATCCCGGAATTCCGAAAATTGGGCGCATTTTCGTGAAAAGCTTCTGACAGCAAAAATGTGTAGCGGGACCAACTCTATTCGACTGTCAGAACCAAATTTTGATTGCGATAAAAATTGGGCGAAAAATTAACAATTTTAAAAATCCGGAATTTCGGAATTTTCCGGATTTTTGAAATCTCGGGTTCCTGAGGATTCGGAACATATAAACATTATATAGGCTGCCTTCAAATGATAACTCTGGACAGCCGCTCACATTTCGGTTCCAAGAATTTTTGGTCATACTTTTGTTCTGAGCCAAGGTTTGTGGCAATCTTTGCAAAATATTTTCTAGAAAATTAAGTAATAAGTTTTTGGCTTGTCACAACCTCAAGGTTACATGAGGAATGGGTAGCCAAAACTACGCAGCAAGCAAATCTTTGGGAGGGGTGAAAATTTTTGAAAAATACCCCAGCCTCACCTTAAAGGAACTGAGATTAAAAATAAAACCATACAGCATCTAATCCCACTAGAAATGAGTTGAAAATAAAAATACAATGTTTACAGACAATAGAATAAACCTTACCAGCCACCATAAACAGAGTAGTATAGGGTTGTCCCATCTAACATCTTTATAGGCTGAAACAAGGTGCTGCTAATGTCCTCAAATCTAGACGGTCCGCCATCCAAATTCAGCTCTTTGCCCAACATCCATCTAACCGCTTCTCTCTGATATGGGCGAAGAAGCGGAAGCAAATCATAATGCTGAGGATCTCTTAATTCACTCTGAAAATATGGACAAGTAAGTAATCATACATAGACAGTATACAAGCAGGGTTGCAGCAGACATGTTTCCACAAAGCTTTAATAGACCAAAAAAGTAACTGGTGCCGTTAACGTGACTTCACTTGAATCATATTGGGAACTCACAGTTTTTCGAAATCCTATGTTTGTTATCTTCCAATGAACTCACAGCAACAAGAAAAGTCCGAGACAAAACCTTATTATCTGATTTTCCGGGAATTCCTGGCATTTTTATTCAGCAATAACATTTTGAAAAACGCATAAACATCGTGAATTGTTGCAGATCGGATACAAAGAAATTCTAATGGTACCAGAAAAAACTGAAAACAAGCGTTCTTTGTTTCGGGTTCCTTTGTAAGTTTTAAACATTCCGTCAATGCAGTGTAACACACTTAACACGAACCTGGCTTCAAAAAGATAACAAACATGTTTCTACCGAAAGATGAGAAGTCGGTGGTCTGAGCGACTTCAAAGTGCGGAAAAAGGACGATGTATCTTCTCTTGTGGACGGCTTCACAGGATCATAACAGCCTGAAGCAACAGTACTGAAAAGTAACCTTACTTTAGAATTTTCAATATTTAATCAGTAAGTTCTCAGTTTACCGTAGCGCAGATACAGTAAGCATAGATTTTTTTAAAGAAGCATCATGAACTCACAAAACGAATGTATTGACATAACATAATTAAAAAGATACAGGAAAAGTTTTTGTCACAGACAAAACAATAAGAGCACATAAATAAGCAGAGACATATTGCTAGAAAGCATTGTCTACATACATACCTGTTGGTTCTATCTTGTAGAAATGGCTCATCAATTGTCTCAACCTTCGGCCAGCTTGACCTCCAACACCCGTCAGATGAAAATCTGAGAGTTCAGTTGCGGCTGTCACACCTTTGGTGGTAAGATGAATCAAAACATTGAAACTGGTCCAGTGAGAGGAACAAGGTTTACCAGAACTTAGAGACATCTAAACAGTTGAGTAATGTACGTATTGAAATGAAGAAAAAGACTACAGTTATATACCGTTATGTACGTATACGCGGTCATTAGTTTTTTGAAAAGCCTGCTTAACATCACGTCTGACTGGAATTGGTGGTCGGGGGACGATACGTCGTTTCTTTATTGAAAAACTAGTGGCCAATTTCATAGAAAAACAACCTGGAAGCCCCTGATGAGTCCCACAATCAGGTCAGTCGGGCACAACAATGCGATCAGTATATAATATGCGATCACAGTGCACAATGATACAGTGTGTTATAGCAGTACAGTCGTACTGATTAATCGTCCCTGTCAACATTAAACTTAGCCTTTTTATGTTCCGGTTCAATTTAAAATTTTTTGTATATAAATGCTCGGCAAAGCTGGCATTTGGAGATGTAAATTATATGCGTATACTGAACTTCACTTATTTCAACAGTTCTCCAAAACACAAAATGTGATAACTAGCCGCTATAAAAATAGACAAAGTTATGATGACAAAGGTTACAAATACAATCAGTAGGTATATATATTTAGCAAAATTGATGTATATACCTCATCAAGGACAAGCTGGAATGCGCAGCCCTTCAGCAGAACCAGAATATCCACAGGACATGCTATTTCAACTGGCAAAAGTGAGCTATCCTCTTCGCCATTTATGTCCGTTTTTTCCAGTGCTAGCCACGTTTCTCCGGCATCGTTTAAGATCATGAGTTCCATCGCTAAATGGAAACCATAAATATTACGTACATAATAACAGCAAAAACAAAATTAAATAGTAAGAAGCTAAAAGAATCCCCTTAGGAATTTAAAAAACAACAAAAAATCTACACTACAATCTATAACCACTATTCATAAATATGTGTGTATAATTAAAAGTTTATAATAATATCACCCTCAAAGAGAAGGAGACTTACTTGCATCTCTGCTTTCAATAAACCGTTGCACTGGCACAGCCCAATCTGATGGTATACTCAAAGCAATACTAGCAAAGTGGCAAAGACGGTTTTCAACTCCACGTTTGGAGGACTCTACAAGAATTTGGATGAAACAGCAAGCCTTTGTTCTTCTGAGCTTTTTAAACCAAACAGCCCCGTTGTGTGGTCCATTAGCAGGCTCAAGGATCGGTTCAATTTCTAGAAAAACGAACTTTCAAACCTCCTTACCGCATAACGGAAACGGTGAAACAGTGACAGTGACATTTTTAACATACCCATGGGCGCACCCAGGGGAGGAGTTTTGGGGGTTCCGACCCCTCCCTTTTTATCCGATTTACCCGACGGAATTTTTGGGGAGAACGCAAAAACTGAGCTATATATTTTCAGTCCATAAAACTAAAAATAGAAAAATTTTCAGGTTCGACCCCTCCCTTTTCAAAATCCTGGGTGCGCCCCTGAACATATCCCACCAGTTTATAAATGTAGTTATATATATATAGAAAATGGAAATTAATTTAACATCAAATATTATAAAGCATTCTATAGTGTAGGCGACGAATTACTAAAATCAGCTGAGCAATCAGACTTTTGCGAATATAAAGATGCAAGGGAGTCTGAGGGCGGAACCCCTAGTAAAAGTCAGAAACTTTGCATTAAAAAATAGCTTCCTGAAATTTATTTAGAGCAATCCTGGCCTTCATTTGTTAGTTTCAGCAACAAATTTTCTTTATGTCGTTAAACGCAAAAAAGATCCGGATCTGCAATATCCGGCCGGATCCGGATATCCGGGCGACCCCTAGCAGGCCCGCACCCAGGACTTTGAAAAGGGGGGTCCAATGCAAAATGCAACGGGGGGTCTGGGGGGCTGAGTCCCCCAGAAGTTGAAGAATTTTTGCATTTTTGCCCAAAAAACACTACATTTGACGTTTATTCCTTGCAAAAAGTGGATTATCGCGCCGAAGGCGCGATAATTTTTTAGAAATAACTGTTTTGCCATAAAAATAGCAAAAAAGGGGGGTCTAGACCCCTTGAACCCCCCCCCCCCGGTGCGGCCTTGATTCCTAGTAAGTACATACGTATTTCGCCGAAGGCGAAAAATGTTTTGAAGCGGTTGGTTTTGCTATAAAATTAGCAAAACATTTTCCTTTTGTCACCCCAAAAGGGTGGGTCTCGACCAAAAGACCCACTGGGAGCGATATTGACTTCGTCGTAACGCGGTCGTCCACATCGTAAAAATAGATGCGTGGACCAGTTTGCAGGAAATTTTTTGAAGATTTTCGATTTGGATTTCCAAGCGGCCGCCGCCACGATGATACCGTGGCTCTGGTCCATCTCTGTCTAATAAATTGTCTATGTCATTTATAAAGGTTGGATGAGTTTAAAGTTTAGAATTAAACTATACAACTTCTTTTCCTTCTTATATAAATACAATTTGTTGAAACAGTCAACACATTAAATTAACAAATGTGTGATTCGCACCTCCAGTTTTGTGACCAGAAGCGGCAAGTTCAACAACATAAGGCTGCGACCAACTTAAGGCAACACGCTCCGCTTCAGATAAATGATGAGGTCTCACACGGCTTCCCTTCCTTCGACCCATGGCACAAATACGTAGCTCAAAAACATAGACATTAACTTGTAGGAAGGACATGACATGACGTATATATGTACATACATATGTATATATTTAGTACGCTATAGAAGAGTAACATTATAGGGTCGCCCCAACGTCCCTTACAATATGAGTTTTGGCTTATTCTGTGGGTGCGGAGAGGGGGTTGCCCACGTAACTGTCTTCCGACTATCCACCACCGCCCCCCAAAAGTGGGTGCCCATTCGATATGCTGCTCTGAAAAAAGCGTTCAGATGGACAAATATTTAAAAATTTTCTGGTTTTCCCGGAGATTTGTAATAAACTTTTGCTTTTTAAACACTAACTAAACCTGCTTATTTTGCCCTAAAACCCATAATTTAAAACTAAAATATATACTCCCTCCTCGAGGGCTCCTAGAACAATTCCCCAGAAAAAATACAATGAGTGACAGTAAATACGTATATAGGTATAGAGGTGGAGAAAAAACGCAAAATTCTATTTGCCACGGCAGATAGTTTTCTTCAGGGAATGTTTTGGGGTCAGGTGGAGTGGGGGCAAAAAAGGAACAGGAAAATTTAAGTGCAAACTCTAAAAATGACTTATACAGTGTTTTAGCGACCGTAGCAAGAAGACGCCCAAAAACGCTGTCCATACAGTCATGACAGGATGACAGGATGCTGTCCATCTAGTCCTGAAATGACCCGCCCTCACCTCCCAGCGAACCCGTACCTTAGGCTGCAGGGCAAGCCTGGGATGTCTTTCGGCCAGTCCTCAGCTGGTCATCCAATTCCTGAGGGAGGCAGGGGCCATTCCTATGGTTCCTCCAATCTATGCCTAGTGATGATTCCTGAACAGAGAGAGACGCCCAAAAATTTCAAACAAAACAAAAGCGTTGCAACTAAATAGACATTTTCTATATAAATAAGGTGCAAGTTGAGGCTTGGGCGGGATACGGAAAAATCACGTCTTGTTCTAAACTAAGGTATCCTGAGTCCCTGAGAACCGGATATAGTTGAAAACTTGGCCAGTTTTATGCCAAACATAGGGTCCCATGGATGTCCCAAAACTCGGGATTGGGCTAAGGTCGCGTAAAAATGTTACAAAATGGTCTCCGCTGATTAAAAAAATAATATAAGGGAAAGGTACGATCCTGGAATGACGTTAGGAGGCCAAATATCAAGAAATAACATGCGACAGTATGTATATACGTATGTGTATATAAATGCCGAAAACTCTTGAAACTCAACCTACAGAAAGAAACGTTTGAAATAGAATGGAAGCACTGAATTGACGTGGTGTATCCGATGTCTACGCTTGGGGTAAATTTTGTAAATTTTCAAAAATGTCCAAATTTTTAGATTAAAATGTTTATTATTGCGAGAAATACACGTTTTCAAGTGTATTATGGACATAGTTTCACCGGGGGGGGGGGGGGGGTTGGGAGGTACTCCCCCACATTTTCGACCCTTATTGCCCCCCAAAAATTTTCGACATCATCTCCCCCAAATTTCGGCTACCCTAACCCCCACCGGCTCTTTTGGAGCCAAAGTTAGCTAAATTTTGCCAAAAAATGTTCATGTTTGAAAATTTTTTTAAAGTTTGACTTATATATAACGCTTTGAAATCGCGTATAGACCCCCAAAACTGTTAAAACAAGCCTTGTTTTCACGGAAAAAGCGCTAAAATACAGAAAATTTTGCATTTTTAGGCCATTTTTTGAATTTTCTGTGGTTCCAATTTGGGGGGGGCAATTAGTGGGAGGGGGTTCGGAGTACCCCATCACATTTCGCGGGTCGACCACCAAATTTCCAGAGCTTACCCCTCCCCCAACCAAAATTTCCGGTGAAACTATGGAAACCTTATGACTTAATATTGGCCTTATTTTGGACTTGGAAATATGTTGGCAATCAAGTTTTAAAACCACTATCAAATGTTAAAATTACTTCATGGTTAGATGTTTTTCATTAGAAACCAGTGGCTGCTCCAGAGGGGGGGGGGGAGGCGAGCACATCCCTTTGCGATTTGGGCCCTTCCTTTGATATTCCGGGCCCCCACTTAGAAACTTTTCCCCCTTTTTGGGGGTAAAACCCGTCCCCTTTTTGAGTGAAAAGCCCACCCGCCTCCGGGACCAAGGGTTGGAGCTATGAGCTCCAAAACATAGCAGCCATAGTTCCCTATAGGGGGGAGGGGAGGGATTGGCAGGTACCCCCCCAAAACTTTCGACCAACTTTACCCCCCCCCCCCCCCAGAGGCACTTGACAGCAGCAGAAAGCGCGAATCTTTCTTACCTACCGTGTGCAAAGATCAAGTCATTTGGTTCACTCTTGCTCATTTTATGACATTTTGAAAATGACATCCACTTTTTGGTCCAGCCATGCCAAAATTCTGCAAAAGTTTGAACCGATGTAACTTTTGACAGGGTTAGGCTATGGCTGCATTTTTAATGGCATATGATCTCAAAAAAGGAACCTAGATAAAAAGAGTTGAATTTTACACCGGAAGTGTCAGAATAGCGCTACGACAATCTTTGAGCAATGTGAGGGCTGGGTTTCCCCCCATTGGGTTTTCCCCCGCTACTTTTTGCATTATACCAACCTAACGGTAAAACTTAGAGAAGTGCAAATGTGCTTAAAAGAACTTTGTTTTACAATTTGGCAAGTGAACCGACCTTTCTGTACACTATATTAATTTTAATGTAAAAATTTTTTGTTCCTAGAATAATTATACTTTTAACCCCCCCCCCCGGGGAAAATGTTTCAGCGGGCCCCACAGGTAGACAAGGTGGGGGAAGGGGGGAGGGGGGGAAGGGGCATAGGTGTGGCTGGGCAAAAAAATCTGGGGGAGGGGGGTTCCCAGGGTTCATGCGGACTTTTCAGTTTCAATTTCCAGGTTTTTCCAGGTTTTTCAAGGTTTTCAGCGGCAATTTTCCAGGTTTTGTATTATTAAATTTGAATCAAATTAGTGTAAATTTGGAGAATTTTTGGGGTATCAGGTTCTTAAAACCAGCGTTGCGGACCTGCACCGTTAAAACCGGTTAAAACCTGGACCCAAGCACGACAAGAAGGCCCCTGTCCCGACATAATTAAAGTAATGGTAAATCTGGGCTGTTTTTCAGGAAAAATCCGGAAAACTAGTTTTTTTCGGCTTTTCCAGTATATATTTTCGTTTTTCGATAACCCCAATGATTTTAAACTGCTTCTGGAGCGCTAAAAAGTCAAATTTTAACTAACTAAAGTGTTAAACAGTATTTTAAAGCTACAAATAAAAATGTAGATCGCCTCCAAGAATTTTTAGAATTTTTCAATTTTTCAAATATAATTTCGAAAACTTTCAAAAAATTTTCAACAGTTTCGCAAAATTCTCAAATATTTGAACTTATCGGATTTTCCGGTGCCCATCGTGCGGTATATATATAACCGTTGGTATTTCCAATCAAACTTTTGGAAATATGAAGGCTAAAAATATCTAAGTTAAATCTTTACAGTACCTGTAATTTGCTAAAATCCGAAAGAAGCAGTGTTATTAGTAAAGAATGACAATTTTTTAGCGATTTTCTAGAAATTTTTTGAAAAAATCGCTAAAATGTGCTAAAAAATAAGCATTTCTTAGTAAAAATCGCTGAGGGGTCTACCCTTTTTTCCTTTCAGGACGACTGGGTCTGCCCGTTTTTCCTTTTCTTTGAGAGGGTCTACCCGTTTTTTGTCGGTCTGGGGGTCTGCACCCATTCCCCCCACGCTATATAGCCATGGGGTGAAAAAACCCACCCGCCTCCTGGGTCATGGGTTGGAGATATGAGCTCCAAAACATAGCAGTAGGAAGCGCGACTCTTTCTAACCTATGTATGCAAAGATCAAGGCATTTGGTTCACTCCTGCTCATTTTATGACATATTGAAAATGACAACTACTTTTTGGTTCAACCATCCAAAAATTTACCAAAAGTTTGGACCGTTGCAACTTTTGACTGGGTAGGGTTAGAAAAGTTTTGCAAATATCTGCAATGATGGCAACTCTTCCTCTTTGCACACAGCCAAAATTAGACCGATCCGCTGTACCGTTGGTCTGGCACATTGCCAAACGTGGCGGGGAAAAAACCCTCTTTGGGGGGAAAAAACCCACCCAAATTTTTTTGAAAAATTTTTTAACAACTCAACACGGAAACAATTAGAGACTATAGCACGGTACTATCGAGCACGCTGCGTCATCCTATGCGGTATGTTTCGGACAATTTTGCTTACCTGGCTAGCTAGGTGCTAAAAACCTTAAAAGTGTCATTTCGCTGCTGGAGGACCCAATACAGGTACAATTGTGGATTTTAACAGCCAATTCTACGTAAAAAACCATTCTCTACACGATAGAATAATAAGTTCTATCAAATTACATCATTTTTAGCATTTTTCAAAAATTGCCCTATGTTTATGTGTTAAACTTTATGAAACCTGGCCAGTTGATGCAGCATTTTCAACGGCACCTGAGATCTCAAAAAAAGCTACTTAGATCGGGTTTTTTGGTTCATACTGACTAAAAAAGGGTTGAATTTTACACTGGAAGTGTCAGAATTGCGATAGAACAATTTTTAAGACCTGTGAGGGGTGGGTTTATTTTCCCCCATTTGGGTTTTTTTCCCCCCATTGGGTTTTTCCCCCGCTACTTTTTGCATTATACCGCTCTAACGGTACAACCTACAGAAGTGCAAATGGGCTTAAAAGAAAGTTCTAAGTACGCCAAGTACGATGGTATATAAAGTTCTCAGATAACCCTTATAATAAAAAAGTTGCAGCCAAAATCCGAAAATGTGGGTTTCCCCCCCATGGCTATACTATGAATCTAAGCATTAAAAAGTGTAAAAAACCAACCTCTTCAAAAGTCTGAAAACTACATAATGACGAACGAATGTAAAATTTTTTAATATTCTTACTTTTTTGAATTTACATTCCTATTACATATTTTTATTTTCGACGGCGTAAATTTACAAAAATGAAAAGCATTAAAAAGCAATAAAAGCATTTAACGTCGAGTTAATGAGTCTTAGATTAAAGAGTCTTAGCCTCATTTTACGCACCGTGCTCGTTTAATTTTAATTTTAAGCTATGAATAGCAGACGAAAAATAGATACGCAGGGGCACTAGCGTAGCGAGAAAATTTTCGAGGGGAAATGCAAAAATTGTCCGGGGGAGGTCTGGGGGGCGGAACCCCACCCCCACAGAAGCTGAGAAATTTTTCTATTTTGTGACCTTCGTGGAATTTTTATAGAGCATTCTTTGAAATTAAAAATGCATAAGGCCCTATCATGTGTTGATGCACCCAATTCTGTAAACGCTGGTTAGAGTAGGGTATTTGGTACTCGTTTTGGGCTACGAAACACGTAAAGGCATTTATATACGTATGTCGCGACGAAGACGCGGAAATTTTTTGAAAAATTGGCGTTTTCCATAATACCGGTAAGGAAACCATTTCTGGAAGGGTCCACAATTTCGGAGGGACTTCCCCCCCAACCCCCCCCCCCCTCCTGGCTACGCGCCTGCATTTTTAAGCTTGACTGCGTAAATGCGTAGAATTTATGCAAAAATCGTGCAACCAACGGGAATTTTGGGTGGGTGAGGAGCCCCACAAAAGAAGAAGAATTTTCAAAAGCAGGACCTCCTGGATAAATTTTCAATATAATTTTCCATAATCGTAATTATTGTTAATGTTCGCCTTTCAGGGTAAAGATTTCAGTCTTCAGTGTTATGAAAAGGAAAGTTTAAGTTAAATTAAATTAAGTTAAAAAAGTTTAAGGAAAGGCGTACTGCTATAAACACACAAACACCAAGCAGTGTTTTTTGCTCAAAAAAAGTGCGCAATGACACTTTTTTCTGAAATGAGCAAAAAATTTTGGACTTGTGCGCACCTTTTCTAGCGACACGGAGAGAAAATTACTGAAAATTAGTTGCTCAAAGTGCTCAGAAAAATTGCTCCTGGCACTCAATTTCATAAAAAATCTCCAATTTTTCCTGGGGGGGGGGGCTCCGCCCCCAGACTCCCGCCCTTACTTGCCTACTACTGGTTTATCGCTAAGTTGAGACCTAACTTTCAGCAAACATGCTAGCATTAATATACAAGCACCCATCGCCTAACGTACGTAATTTAATTTACGTAGCTTGTATATGCAACTCGCTTTGCATACAAGTCAGTCATGAAATATAAAAGTGATTGCCAAACTTTAATTTTAGTTTGGCAGTATCTGGAGAAGTTCACAAAATTTTAACAGGAGGTTCCGTGACAGCTAGGTTTATGTTATATCCGTTTCTCCACCCACAAAGCATTTAAAAATAGAGATGCTCTGGGCTGAGCCATGAAAATTACTGAGTCAGATGTCGGAACCTTGAGGCTTGAATCATTTTCTGAAAACTGCGTAATTTTCGATGAAATTTTAAACTAGCGTAATTTTCGTTTTTATAAAAAGCAGTGAGGATTCTTAGTTTACAAAAAACTTAAAAATTGCCAAAAGGTTTCATCATTTCGCTAAATTTAGAGAATAAAAATTTACTTTTATATCAATAAAACTTGAAGATTAGCATATATACGTAGTTTGATTTTCTTTTGCTTCTGCGCCCCAGACCTGTCGTTGCAAAGTTGAGTTTGCAAATTTATTCAGCCATTAAGTTCTGGCATTTTATAATAGCAGCTCTGAACATTGTAGAAAAGTCATGCAATTGCTAATATATAAATGCAAAAAAGGAATTTTATGCTAAATGTTAGCATTTTCCTGCTATGCACACTTTTTTAGCAAATTGCACAAAAAATTTTGGGGCAGTGCGCAGAAGAGCGCAAAAGTGTCCGAGCAAAAAACACTGATACCAAGTGTATATATGTACAGACCATGAGTGAAAAGCTGAGAAACCGAGTTCAACAAAATCACAATTCCGGGAATTGTTTCAATTTCAATGGTAAATATAAGGGATTTCGTGAAATTTTACAATCAATTAGCAAATTCCAGGTTTTTCCAGGTTTCTCCAGGTGTTTACCCAAATTCCAGGTTTTTCCAGGTCGCATGAACCCTGGGTTCCTGACGGAGGGTGGGGAACCCCCCCCCCCATTTTCGATTTTATGTCATTTTTGGCCAAAAATCTGGGGGGGGGGTAGCAAAAATCTGAAAATCTGGGGCGGGGGAGTCGCCAAAACTTGTCATTTTGGTGGGGTGTCCGTCCCCCCACTGCGCCCCTAACACATCTATGGAAAGGGGGAGGGGAAATTTGCACCCCCTCGGCGAAGTCGCCCACAAGCCAAGGGGCGGTCTTCAAATTGCTCCCACAAGGGGTAAGAAAATTGGTCACAACGTGTAAGAATATTGCCCCAAAATTTGGTTTTACGACTAAAATTTTCAAAACTTTTCTACAAACAAAAAATAGCTTTCAAAAGTAGCCCTAAGAAATATCGCTCTCACAAGGGGTACCCAAATTTGCTTCCACAAAGGTCTGTGAAATTTGACCTCCCGTGCAGGTATGGCGGGGGCGGGCCCCCCTTTCAAAATCCTGGATAGTGGATCCGCTACTGATAGCAACGGCTGAAAATGCTGATTTTTGGCACGAAAAATGAAACATTTTGGCTGGGGGGAAGGTGGGGGGGGGGGTTGGGGAGTCTCTAGAGGGGGACCCCAAAATTTTGTTGGGAAGCCCCCCCAACCCCCAAAACTCTGTTATATAATTATAGCTGTGGACCATAGTTTCCCTGGAAATTTTGGTTGGGGGTGGGCAAACTTCGAAAATTTGGTGGTCGACCCCCGAAATGTGATGGGGAGTACCCCCCCCGAACCCCCCCCCCCCAAAATTCGGACCTCAAAAAATTCAAAAAATGGCCTAAAAACGCAAAATTTTCTGTATTTTAACGCTTTTTTTGTCAATACAAGGCTTGTTCTTATCGTTTTAGGCGTTTTTACACCGTTTTAAACCGATTTTAAGCCAAAATTTGAGAAAAAATTTTCAAAAAATGACTATTTTTAGCAAAATTTAGCTAACTTTTTGGCCCCAAAAAGTGCTGGGGGGGTTTGGGGGGGCTAACCAAAAGTGGGGGGGGAGGGATAGTCAAAAAATTGGGGGGGTAAAGTTGGTCGAAAATTTTGGGGGGGGATACCCCCCCCCCCCCCCCTAGAGAAACTATGCTGTGGACATAGCTGTGGGTGTGGCTGGGCAACAAATCTGGGGGGGGGTCCCGACGGACCGGAGGGTGAGGGCGCCCGCCCCCCCCCCTCTAAATTTTCGATTTTATGCCATTTGTGGCCACTTTTTGGCCAAAAGTCTGGGTAACAAAATCTGAAAGTCTGGGGGGGGGGTCGCCAAAATTTGTCATTTTGGTGGGCCCCCCTTACCCTAACACATCTATGGCTGTGGTGCTTGCTACACCTAACCAGTGGCGGCGCCAGGGGGGGGGGGCGGAGGCCCCGGGCCCCCCCTTTGCGATTTGGGCCCCTCCCTTTGGGGTGTCGGCCCCCCCCTTGAAAAATTTTTAAGCTGTCTATATGCATAATTTACGTGGGTAAACTTAGCAACAGACCTCATTCTACGAATTTAAAACTATGCGTTGCTGAAACGTTCGGAATTCGTACTATTTCGTAGTATGTGTAGTTTTAATCGTAGCAACTGTTACAAAGTCTACGAAGTGCTACAAGAATTCACTGCTGAAATTGTAAATCTGGCACTTCAAGCCAAGCATTAGCTACAACATTATCGGGGAATTGGGGAGGGGATGTCCGCGATGGAGGGGGGAATAGATGTGTTTGGGGGGCGACCCCTCCCCCCAAATGGAGGGGTCGCCAACCTTCCCCCAAAAATTCTTTCTACCCCTCTTCTCTTTCCAAATCGGCCGTCGGCCGACCCCCCCCCTAAAGATTTTCAACCCCCCTACCTGAATTTTCCAAATTTTTAGCCAGAATATTCAGAAAATTAGCGAAAAATTGCTAAAATTCGATTAGTTACCTTAAAATTCGCTAAAAATAGCTGAAAATTGAGAAAATTTTTCAGTTTTCTAACGAAAATCCGATTTTTTACCGATTTTTGCTCGAAAATTTTTCTTACCCCTCCCCCCAAATCGACTTTTTTCGACCCTCAACCATAGGTTACCTGGGGAAGGGGGGGAACCCTTCCCCCAAATGGAAAAGTGCCGACCTCACCCTCGAAATTTTGGAGGCAGACCCCACCCTGAAAATTTTGCCTTAAAACTAGTAAAAATTCGACATTTTTTGGAAAAATTCGAAATTTTTGCAAAAAGATCCAAGTTTTTAGACTAAATCACCAAAAATGGTGAACTTTTGTTGATTTCTAGTTGGAAATAACGCTTTTTTAGCATATTTGCGAATTTGTTTTTGACCAAAAAATTTTTACCCCCCCAAATTCGATTTTTTCGGAACCCACCCCACCTCAAAACGGCTGACCCCACCCACGCTACCACCTCCCCCAACGTTTTCTCAAGGTAAACCTATGCCCCCAACCCCCTTTTTTACCAAACCCCAACCCCACTTTTTTCGCCAGTCACACCTATATAGTTGGGAAAGGGGGTGCCCCCCCACCAAAATGACAAATTTTGGCGACCCCCCCCAGATTTTTTGTACAAAAATGGCAACGAAATCGAAAATTTTGGGGTTGTTGGGCAATTTTGGCCGACACCCCCCCCCCGCAATTTTTTTGCCCAGACACAACCACACCTATATATATATATATGGGGGGGGTGCTGCACGGAAAAAGTAGGGGGCTGCAAATTGTGCGAGGAGCCCCAATTTTTATGACAAAATTTGCATTCTCTAGAATACGTTTTTCCTGGGGTTTTTCAGACTTTTTCCAGAGATTTTTGAGACACTTTCCAGACTTTTTCGAACTTTGTCCAGCCATTTTCCAGAAGTTCTCCAAAGATTTTCCAGACTTTTTTCTAAATTTTCAAGTTTTCCAGACTTTTTCCAGGTATTTTCTCACTCTCAATTGTTTTCAGGTTATTTTCTAGAATTTTTCCAGACTTTTTCCTAATCACTCTGCTTTACTTTCCAGTCATTTTCCGGGGTTTTTTCGAACACTTTCCTGACATTTTCTTCAGCTTTTCGCATCTTTCTGTTTCAATTTCCATTTATTTTCCAGATATTTTCTAGAAATTTTAGTCATTTTACCGATCTTTTCGCATGCCTGGCTTATGTACAAGCCCTAGTGGGGGTGGGGCATCGGTGTACCAGGCTGCAGTTTGCCACCTGTATATAAGACCCTCCCCCCACGAGAAGGCCAGAACCCCCCCCCCATACCCGACTTTGACTACTCCCATAGGTGTACCTGGGGTGGGGGGTGGGGGGACCCCTCACCCCAAATGGAAAAGTGCCGACCCCACCCTCGAAATTGTGGAGGCAGACCCCACCCCCAAATGGCCAAATCCCAGACCCCCACCCACCCAAATTTGCCAGACCCCACCCTCAAAATTTTGAAAATTTTGCTGCAAAATTAGTAAAATTTCGAAATTTTTTAGAAAAATTCGAAACTTTTGCAAACAATCCAAGTTTTTCGAACAAATGAGCAACAATGAAGAAATATTGTTGATTTTTAGTTAGAAATAACGCTTTTAACGCTTTTTTAGCAAATTTGCTAATTTTTTCTAAATTTTTGACCAAAAAGTTTTTTTACCCCCTCCCCCAAATTCGATTTTTCTGGACCCCACCCCACCTCAAAACGGCTGACCCCACCCACCCTGATTTCGGCTACCCCCTCCCCCAACGTTTTCTCAAGGTACACCTATGACTACTCCCCCCAAGGCGAGCTCAGCAGACCTCCTCCTCCCCCCTAAGATGGGGTCAAACAAGAGAAAAATGTTTGCAATTTTTGGAAAATTTATATTTGTCAAAAATGGTAGATTTTATGTGGAATAAAGGCAGTTTTAGCTGGAAAAATTTGGGTACAGTTCCGCCTTCGTTCCATAGGTGTGGCTGACGAAAAGGGGGGAGGCGTGTCGGAAAAAGTACAGATTCACGGGGGAGGAATACGCCCCAAAAACACCCAAACATGCTTGATCCCCTCTTTATGGTTCGACACTTTCCTTTCTCATTTCTTTCCGATTTAACCGAGAAGATGCCTCCGCGGCAAATCGAGGTCGTTGATTTCACAAATCGAATCGAGAGATCGATCCGCTCTATCCAGGGTATTTTTTACAGGGGGGGGGGCGGCCCCCCCCCGAAATCGCCCCCTCCCGGGATTATTGCCCCCCCCCCCCCGGGATTTTTTGGAGGCCCAAATTGTTGCCAAAAATAGGCCAATTTTCAAAAATTTTCCGGCTTGGCCGGAAATTTTTTCGTAAAAATAGCTATTTTTAGCTTAAATCCTGGCAGTTTTTGAGCACGTTTTGCGTTTCACCATGCAAAATACGCCAAAAAATACCATTTTTGGCTCATTTCTGCAAAAAATCTTCCCCCCCCCCGGGCCCGGCCCCCCAGCCGGAAAAAAATCCCTAAAAAATACCCTGCTATCCGCTCTATGTATATTTAAGTATTTTTACTGTTTAGGTGCGCATATGAGTGAATGGATGTCAATATGTTTGATTTTTTTACCCTCGTCCGTATGCAATTTGTGTTTTTTCGACTGAACGGTGACTATAAAAACCCTTGTAAGTCGAAAAAACCGTATTGCATATTTTTCTTTACAATAAGTTGAGGATTGTGTAATCTGGAAGCAAACTGCTGTTGTACAGTCTGGATGGATGACTACTTTGGGTATGTATGGCATTCTATTGTTTCTATATAATATGTATATATATACTTCTATGTTTCTAAATATTTCTATGTATGAGAAAGAAGAAAGTCATGTACCACTGAAGATCCAAAAAAACCCACTACTTTTTCCGCACTAGGCAAATGTATGCAGTTGTTAGCGTCAGCGTAGTGCGCTGGAAAGGAGCGAATTTTGTCATATAAGCAAATTATACCAATCTGCATGTACGTACGTGCACATATATAGAGGTCGGGGTAAAAACCAAGGTAGTCACTTTTTGGACTCTGCAGAACTACCCAGTGGAGCAATCCGGCTATAAATTATTTTCTTATTGAATATTTATTTATTTAATCATAGGTATTTATTCATCTGCCGGAAATTAATCATTTGCATTAATTTAGTTTTTAACGTTAGCAATCTACTAGTCTAGTTGCTTAAGTTCAAAAACCATAATGTGAATGGTATGTTCAACAAATCTGTTAGCTAAACAATGGCTTTGCAATTCTGGCAGCGAATAATTTAATCCATCGTAGTTAAATACAGCTTAAACTACGATGAAAACAAATTTCATTACGAAATAGTACGAATTTAATACTATTTAGCAATTATGATCTGGCAATTCGTAGTGAAACTTTAATTGCTAAGTTTATCGCGGTGCATAATTTGAGTGTTTTTAAGAATTTTTAAAAAATCGGCAGTTTTGGAAAAAATCGAAAAATTTTTGCTAAAATTTGAGAAAATTTTTGGAAAATGAAGGTAAAATTTGCTAAAATTTGGCAAAAATTTCGGATTTCCCAAAAAAAGGGCCCCCCCCTTCAAAAAATCCTGGCGCCGCTACTGCACGTAACAACATTAAATACATTGAATTTCTTAGTTGAGCACAATCTAAGCCTTGAATTAGGCAGCTATCAACTTGGATAACCATGGTAAAATGGAAATTATTATAATTTAAAAATTATTTATCATTTTACCTTCACTTCTTATATAGTGCCCGCGATCAACTTCCAACTTTGACCGTACTTGCTTAGCGAATTTGTGGAATCAAGGGAATAGTTTCTGGATACACCTGACTCGACGACTAGCACTTTAGTCGCACGCTATTGCCAGCACGCCAGTCAAAATTTTATGGAAATGGAAGAAAAATGGTACATCTCCAAAAGGAAACGGTTAGAACGATAGGTACCAATTCAAAAGCATAGATATAGGCCAATAAGTCATATTCCAACCCCCTTTGCAAGTGCAAGGCTGTTTCGCTGATGGGCGATCTAACTTGATGAATGGTCGAAAATAAAATCCGGTTTTACTTAAAAATGGGTCGCTTCGTTTTTTTCAATCCTCTTTGTAATTTAAAAAATCCGGTGCGTGTTGAACTGTACACTGTATCACGAGGGCGCGCGGAGCGCCCCTCATAATATGAGCTATAAAGGCACTTTGCGGATTATACATATTCTCCTCATGTTCAACCTATAGATGAGTCAAGAATTCAAAGACGTCCGTTTCTCCCAGCCTCCATCTCTTAATCTTCCCATCTAAATTGCTCCATATTCTATTGACAACTTGCCCCAACCATCCGAAGATCGAAATATTGTTTGGTTCTCATTTTCCGTCTCCCTCGAAATTTGCCTTTTAGGTGTCACTGGGCTAGAGCCGGATCCCTTTCCAGTAGGAACGGTACCACCGTTGCTTTTGAACGTCTTCCGGAGTATTAACCAGCTTCTGGCGGGCCGCTTCAAAGCTAACAAAATTGTTCAGGCTCGAGGTCATACTCAGATGCCTCCAGAACTCCATAGATTTAATGAGTGTCCTCTGGACTATACTCCATCTGAAAACCAGCTTCCTTTGACACTCACCGTTTACTGGCACACAAGATTGATGCTCAATTTTTGCCAGTCGTTCACTTCCTAATCGACTAATCCTATAACCTATCCAACAAATTGTTGGATTGTAACCCTTGACTTTCCTGCAATTTTTCGTAGAGATATTCTTGAATTTGCTTCTTTTCGTCCTGGAGGACATTGTCCTAACACGTGGGCGGCCACTGCAGCCGCCTCCGCCCAAATTTTTCCGTTCATTTATCCTACCCTTAGCTTCCTTATTGCAAAAGATCTCAACGAGGTCCATCAGGCTCCGTACAATCGTCAGGTGACTTATTTCAAATGCCCGAGTTGCATTGCCGTTAATATGTGGATCGTTGAGCATGCCCGGACTCAAAATCTAGGACCCAGTATAAATTGAAAGAGGGAGTATTTGGTTTTTGGCAAATTTTCTCGCCTTCGCGAACAACAACGACTCTCTACTCAGCCCGGTTAGAGGTTACTAAAATTCCTGCTAAAAGTGGTATTGTCTTTGTAACGGCTGACGATAAATAGTGTATGTTTGTTTTTTTTAATGTTTGTTTGTTTTGGTTATTGTGTTTTTATTTATCATGTTCGTTTCAATAAACGAAAGACTATATGATGATGACTGTATGATTATAGGTAGACTAAGGTTATATAAGACTATAGGTTCGTGAGTGCGCATATAAGCTGATACCGCGGTGAAAAAATAATTTATAGAAGAAGCAAGTTCCCAAAGACTACTACCTCGAATTATCCCCAGTAAACCTACTGATTAGTAACGTGCACGAAATTGGAATTTTGAATCATTAGCTAAGTAAACTGAGGTTTTCACACAGAAGAATTTTTCATTTACCGTTCTTAAAAATAGCATTACATTGTAATAATTTAAAGTTACATCAAAGGAAATTCCGCAGATTACCCTCTGTTTTGAAACGAGCGCCCTCGGAGCGGTCTCCGGACTAAAAGAGAAGTTAACGTAGGTACTTTAGCATAGTATAGAGAGTATAGAGAGAGTATAAAGAAAATATAGAAAGTATAGTATAGAGAGTATAGCATAGAGAGTATATTATAGAGTATAGTATTGAGAGTAGTATAGGGTGAGGGAAATGAGGAGGGGAGCATGTTGCTCCGCCTGTAGGGGGAGCAACACGTGCTAAACATAGCTCCCTCTGTAGGGGGAGCAACATGTGTTGAAGATAGCTCCCTCTCTAGGGGGAGCAACATTGAGGGAGCAACACGGGGAGCAACACTCCCTCACTCCCTCTGTAGGGGGAGCAACATTGAGGGAGCAACATGGGGGAGCCAGACTCCCTCACTTCCTCTGTAGGGGGAGCAGCATTGAGGGAGCAACATGGGGGAGCCAGACACCCTCACTCCCTCTGTAGGGGGGAGCAACATTGAGGGGAGCAACACGGGGAGCATAACTCCCTCGCTCCCTCTGTAAGGGGAGCAACATTGAGGGAGCAACACTCCCTCTGTCCCTCTGTAAGGGGAGCAACAGCAAACATACCAGCCATTACCCTAAGAAGTCTTACTTTTAATAAACAACAGGGTACTGTAGTTGACTGTTTACCTCAAAGAATGGTGTTTTGAGGTTGTTTGGTGCTGTTGGTTCGCTTTTTTTGTGAAATCCACAGTTGGCATAATTCCATTTCTTTTCTTACGGATTTTTAAGTGTGCCTGTGATCGCATCAAGTACGTAATTGCTTATGTTTGTAATCAGTCAGTTTTAGCTGTTTGGGGTTCAGTTTTCTTGTTTTTGGTGTCTACTTGTCAATCATACAATGCATATACTTTTATTATCTGTACTGATATGTTACCGCAGAACAAGCCCAGATTCGCAATTATACTAAATTTAATCTAGAGTATATACTAAAGTTAAGGACAAAGTTACTTCAGTATTAGCTAAGGTGAATTTTTTAATTCCTGAGAATGGGTTTTGAATCAATAAATTGAAAAAAGGGCCTGAAATTGTGACTTTAAATAAGTTAAGACATGAGGACACGACGTATTTACATATATGCTATATTCAGGTAAGAACTGGAATTGTAAAGTTAAACCTAAATTTTTTATTTTGCACGTAAAAAGTACAGTCTGCAACTATTTCTGCGATTCAGGCAAGCGTTTCAACACTTTGTCTTCATACGATAAGATCAGATAAGGACAGTCCTTACTTTACTTTACCAAGATATTTCAAACTCAAAGCTGTAATTTCAGCTTGGTCATATTGAGGCAGTTCTGATCGAAGCAAAGTATTGGTTTAAATATTCCTTGAAGTCATATCTACACTATGGGATAGACTGAATCTCTTGTTCAAAACAAAATTTACTTTTCCTGTCAAAATTCGAGAGTTTGAAATAATTGACTTTTCTACTACAAATAATAGCTAACTATATTAGATCTGTTCCCGTGCTTAAAGGAAACTGGAACTTTATTGGAAACATTCAAAATTTGTTCAGTCTTCCACTGAATATTTAAGAAGTGTTGTAGGTATGCGTTAACACTGGAAAATGTTTAATGCGCGAGATGTGACTGTGTTGTATCCCAGTTCTACAAATTTTAGCTTATGGTTATAACAGCTAGATACTGCATATTGCTTTTGTTCTAGTGCTATCTACCAGATTAACAGAAACATAACTTAGAACTTTCAAACTTTAAAGTTCTGAGAAAAGACTGGCACAAAAGTCTGACACAAAAATGTGTGTACAAAATCTGTAACGCCTCCAGTGAACTCAATATACGTCGCACCCCCATAAAACCATATATTTTCGGAATCCTTGCAGCGAGACAAACATTTTTATCGAATTTAAAATTTTTTAAAATTTCAAAAATTTTAAAATATCGGTTTTTCGGGGAATTTTTTCGGACCGTTCAAGCAATTCAGTTCATTCTTTCAGAAAAATTTTTCCATCCGAAGACGCATCGATTGACACAAGAACGAAAAAAATCGGTTAAGAAATAAGCATTTTATTCCAAGATTTAGTTTTTCCATTTCCTTTGATGTTTGCCGCTTTTTGCAACTTTGACTGGTTATTACTCGCGACTCGCCCAAAGAAAATTTTTTTGGATTAGATTTTCAGGACCGCCTAGGCGCCCGCTTTCACCTGATATATGTGGTATTTCAAATTTTGAAAGTCAATTTTTTTGAAAAATACCACTTTTTGACCAAAAATTTCGGCAAAGCAGATTTAACAAAAGTGAGTAAAAATAAGATAATCATAAAATTCAAGCTGAGCTGAATCCAACGATATAAAGCTTTTGTTGCTACGACTTATATTGCGCCAGCAATGAATTTTTAAACAATATCCCTTATTCCGCTGGTTTTTGGCTCTCTTTGATGTTGCCGCCGTGATTTGACTAAAGCAGTGTAAACTAGCAAAACCAGCTGAAATAAGGGATATTGTTTAAAAATTCATTGCTGGCGCAATATAAGTCGTAGCAACAAACGCTTTATATCGTTGGAATCAGCTCAGCTTGAATTTTATGATTATGCTATTTTTACTCACTTTTGTTAAATCTGCTTTGCCGAAATTTTTGGTCAAAAAGTGGTATTTTCAAAAAAATCGACTTTCAAAATTTGAAATACCACATATATCAGTTGAAAACGGGCGCCTAGGCGGTCCTGAAAATCTAATCCAAAAAATTTTTCTTTGCGCGAGTCGCGAGTAATAACCAGTCAAAGTTGCAAAAAGCGGCAAACATCAAAGGAAATGGAAAAACGAAATCTTGGAATAAAATGTTTATTTCTGAACCGATTTTTTTCGTTCTTGTGTCAATCGATGCGTCTTCGGATGGGAAAATTTTTCTGAAAGAATGAACTGAATTTCTTGAACGGTCCGAAAAAATTCCCCGAAAAACCGATATTTTAAAATTTTTGAAATTTTAAAAAATTTTAAATTTGATAAAAATGTTTGTCTCGCTGCAAGGATTCCGAAAATATATGGTTTTATGGGGGTGCGACGTATATTGAGTTCACTGGAGGCGTTACAAATTTTGTACACACATTTTTGTGTCAGACTTTAGTTTCAGTTCGAATTTCAGCCTTACACCCAAACTAGTTGTAGTTTAGTAGCCAGTCTGGAATAATATCAATTTACATAGTCATTTAATATTCATCTACCAAACAGTTTCAGTTTCAGTTGCCGTTTCACTGAATCATCACTAAGCTGCATATTTTTTTATTTAAACACACCATCCTTTCTCAGAAAAGTACAAAATCTAAAAACTAAATTGAACTAAAATAAGTTCAAGATCAAGTCAAAGGTAGGGTTTAACCGCATTACATACCAGCCAGGCATTTCGCGGGTTAAACCTGTTTTGCTGCTACATATACTTCTTTTCATGGCACTCAGAGTCTCAAACTAGACTAAGTTTAGCATTATCCATAGTTGGAAAAGTAGTGGATTCAATCACACAAAATCACGTGTAGAAGTTATAGTATGATCCTTAACACCTCAAACTTAATTTAAATATTTTCCGGGAACATGAATTCCATGAGCAAAGCTGGTAGTCTACAAACAGAAACTTACGTAAAAACACATTGCTAATAATAGTAGCAGAAGTTAGAAAGTCGTAGAAAGAATATTCTGTTACTGTTCTCTACACAATAGTGTACTAGGGGTTTCTTGTAGAGGCAATGGTCCTGGATAAATACATTTCATGGTGGATAATTTAACTTTAGTCTTAAATCTCGCTTTAGTCTCAGAAATTATTGGACTTTGGAGCCATGAATAATTAGGGTCTACATTAAGTCGGAGTTTCAGTTTCTCGTAGGTGCAATTATGGATGTTGGCTACTTCTAGTCCATTAATTTGATATTGTTCGAAAGCGACAATAGAATTTGCGGTCTCAATCAACAATTTTCCTTACAAATTAGTGCATTCAATTATGACATTCCCTTCCCATGAAGCCAACTTAATGCGCTCAACTAAATTTTCCCAAATCCGACAACATACAATTAGACAGAATCTTTTGTTTCCTATTGTGCGCCATGCAGATTAGTATTCACTACTCCTTGTTTCAAGATTATTGTTAGCTTTTGATAAAATTTTCATGCAAGGGGATTATAATTTATTTTTCCTTTCACAAATTACAAACGTCTTCCCTTTACTTCACGGAATTTATTAGTGTTTCCCCTTTATTTAGGATTGTCGTACAGTGTTTTGTTTCATCATCTAAATCCAGGTAGTTTGGCTTGAACTAGGATTGGGCAGGTGAGGATGTTTTGAGTACATAATCTTATATTGTTTCTTTTCGTGCATGTATACAGATGTTTTCATGTATAAAACTCAGGTCTCAAATGCTAAGATCGTGTAAGATAAGACCGCGGATACGAAGTCGTAGTCGGTTCATTAAAACTATATTTAAATTTTATTACATTTCGGATTGTAAAGACGTGAAACCTATCAAAGTCGGCAGCAAAATAAAATGCAGTTTCCGGTTTTAGAAAAAACTGATGCTTTGTGGAAAAATTAACATACGCTGTGTGTGGGAGTTTCGAAAATAAGCCAATGTTGCTTTGATCGCAGTGCATTGCCGGGCATTATTGAAATATTCTTCCTACGCATATACACCGGAAGTTTAAAAAAGAAGTAGTGCAAAAAAAGGGTGTTTCATTTTAACTGTATACTTAGTCGAGTGTGAAGGTTCCAAACAGTTACGGTCATGTTGTTACGTTTAATGATTGTAGTTCTCGCATCAGAGGTAAGCGAGTTAATTTGCATATATGACCTGTTTCTTAATTTGCATAATTGTGTGGAATGGGTTTCTAAAAATTCACGTTCTCGTCATTAATTGTGTTAGTTCAGACCCAGACACAGTTGTTTGATTAATTATGTGCTTTGGATTTTGCGTAGTATTCATATAGATGCCTGCAATTGTAAGTTTTACATTTGGTTTTTTGAAGTTTCGCCTCAGCCTACTTTTCTTCTTACTGGGATGAGTGCTGCAGCTGGAACTATTTGTCGTTGTTTCAATTGTTTCAATTTGATTGGTGTCAATGGTTAACTTTTCAGTCTAGCTCGGCTTTCCGTTTAGCACAATAAACTGCAAGTTCTTGTGCAATTTCAAATTACTACGCATTACATTTATTGTCTATAAAGGTTGTTTGTGTTTCTTGAAAAATTTTTGGTGCTTCAATCTCTTTTTCTTTTAAATTTCTGTGTAGTATAATTGATTCAGAATTGGAGTTATAGTTTTAAAAATGTTTCAAAAAATTTTTAATGTTTAAATTTCTGTGTGTAGGGGGTTGGTGTTAAAGTTTTAAAATATTTCAAAATTTTTCTCATTTGAATTTTTGTGTGTAGGGGTTGAAATTAAAGCTTTAAAATATGTTTCAAAATTTTTTTCGTGTGTAGGATCGATTATGGGCTGGAGTTAAAGTTTTAAAATGTTTCAAAATTTTTCTCATTTGAATTTTTGTGTGTAGGATCGATTCGGGCAAAAAGCAATCTCTGAATCGATTTAGACTATTGTAAAGAACCAACCAGTTATCATGATTGTAGCTAATTTCAATTACCTCCATTTCTCGAGTACGCGGAGCAAATATAGCTAAGTGAGCCAGTTTTAATCCAACAATCGCCAGTTGTCCTAATATCTGCAAATAATAGGAATGAGTCTTTCTTACTGAATACCCGTCAGACGTTATCTCACAACAAACTCTCGATTCACGCTGGTAAGCAATCTGTGCGATGCTTCTTGGAACATCTTCTTTGTCGTAGAGACACTTCACTTCGAGTACCCAAGGCAAGCGGTCGGGATTGTTTAAATCGTAAGCAAGGCCATCTGGGGAAACTCCCAAACACGGAGCCCAAGCTGGAACACACAGACCAACTTCTCGTATTGCAACTTGCATACCACGTCGTTCTTTCAAATACTCGATGTAGCGGAGTTTTGCATTGGGCTCTTCTGCAATGCCCATCGCACAGGGTTCTGGCATTTCAGTCGGTTTCGTTGATGAACTGATCTCATCCGCCAGACGTCGGGCAGAACGTTCACTGCCCAATGACTGTACTCTACCAAATCGTGACGCCGTAATTCTTCCTTGTCGCATTTTCCACCAGTTTTCGTTTTCTCTTTGACCAAGAGTGTTTAAGGCAACCGTCTTAAGCAGCTGACCAGACATTACTGATCAGTGTGGCAAAATTTGCCGACTTTTCTCTTTTTATTTTTTTCTTTCATTCTGTTTTCTTATTTTTTCATCTTTCTTTTTTATATTTTTTGTTTACTTTATTTTTATTTTTTCTTTTTGAGAGACAAGGTTTCTTATATATACAATAGTATAAACAAATCATTACAGGTCTGCTAAGTATTTTACAAACATTTACAACCAACTGTATACAACAAATTACAAATACATAACAAACAGTTCAGTTGTGAAAGAGCTCTGCGCGAACTTCCATTAACAATTGACCAAGAACATTTTTTCCACACCACGAAGTCGGTTTCTCCGCATTTGAGTCAGTAATGTTGACCCCAATACCAAAAAATTTGTCTTGTTCAGTTACTTCGGTCAGAAGAGCATCATAGGTTTTTTAAGATTTTGACAAAGAAGTGTCATTTTCATGATTCAATAGCAAATAGATCCAAATGTTTAATCATAGTGGTATAACAACTGTTCATTGATCCTAAATCCTAATTCACGTCGTCGACAAAATTTAACCGGATACTATTCCAACTCAAGAACACCACCAAGCGTGTGTGATCCAATCTCAGGGTACCACAATTCCCTTCCCATGAAGCCAACTTAATTGCGCTCAACTAAATTTTCCCAAATCCTACAACATACAATTAGACAGAATCTTTTGTTTCCTATTGTGTGCCATGCGGATTAGTATTCACTACTCCTTATATATAACTATAACGGTATAACAACTGTTCATTGATCCTAAATCCTAATTCACGTCGTCGACAAAATTTTTTTGTGAACGTAAAATCCTGTTAAATTTATTAGGTAAAACAGTCCTGCTCCTGTTTATAGACCAGTTATTATGTACTACAACAAACATTGTTACAACAAAAATTCAAATGTTGCATAAAATTACTTAAACATTGATACTGAATCGTCAGTCGGCAGGCGCATTTCCCAATCTTCCATGTGTTTTATTGTGGCCGGGTCTTGGAGTTGAGACCGATTAACATTAGTACGATGAAACCATGGGTGTGACAATAACTGTACAGCTGCCGGGCGGTCATCAGGCCTGTACCTTATCAAAGCTCTTATCAAATATTTCAATTCAAGAGAGACCTTAGAGTTTAATTTAAATATTTTCCGAGAACATGAATTCCATGGGCAAAGCTGGTAGTCTACAAACTGAAACTTACGTAAAAACCCATTGCTAATAATAGTAGCAGAAGTTAGAAAGTCGTAGAAAGAATATTCTGTTACTGTTCTCTGCACGGTAGTGTACTAGGGGTTTCTTGTAGAGGCAATGGTCCTGGATAAATACATTTCATGGTGGATAATTTAACTTTAGTCTTAAATCTCGCTTTAGTCTCAGAAATGATTGGACTTTGGAGCCATGAATAATTATGGTCTACATTAAGTCGGAATTTCAGTTTCTCGTAGGTGCAATTATGGATGTTGGCTACGTCTAGTTCATTAATTTGATATTGTTCGAAAGCGACAATAGAATTTGCGGTCTCAATCAACAATTTTCCTTACAAATTAGTGCATTCAATTATGACATTCCTGTAGTAACTCAACTACTTTAATCACCGGATACTATTCCAACTCAAGAACACCACCAAGCGTGTGTGATCCAATCTCAGGGTACCACACTTTCCCCTCTTCATACAAACAGATAACAAAAACAGAAAATTATACATACATTAACATATTTTGTCTGTGCAGTTAGCTCTCCCTTTAAACTATTATTATATCTTCTGAGTTATCATCCGTTTGGTCTTCCGGTGTTATGACATGAATCATACCAACTTTTCCAGATGGGCAGGCTTTTCTGTAGTGGCCAACACCACCACAGTTATTGCAGCTAGCCGTTTTAGCGGGGCAACGCTTTGTTTTATCGTGCTGCTGACAGCAGCCCTTACAGATGTTTTCTTCTTCGCCGCCATCAGAAACAACGCTGGTTCTTTGCCTTTCGTTTCCAGGTTTGAACGACTGAAATCGATTCCGCGGGGTTGAGTAGTGGCTAATCTTATTTACTCTGGCAGCAGCACCTTGCTGAATTTCCTTCGATGATTGAATTGCGCTTTCTATAGATCGGGCCAAGTCGAGAGCTTTTCCAAGGGTTAGATCACGTTCCATTGGGAGACGCTCCCGTATGCGCTGAGTTGCCGTCTTCTCAACAATCTGATCCCGAATCATCTGATCCTGGAGATCTCCGTATTCACAGTCGACAATCAAGGCTCTGAGCTCTGAAACCCACTGATCAGTTGTTTCGCCACTTAACTGGCCTCTTTGTCGAAACTGAAATCGACGGGCAATCACGTTTGATTGAGGATCAAAGTGTCTTTCGGCGATTTCCACAGCTTGGTCAAATAGCAAATCTGGATTATATTATTATTATCATATTATATAATATGCGCTGTCCTTCAATCCCCAGCAAATTGATGAAAAGGGCCGTCCTTCGCTGAGCACTAAAGTTTGGTGCCATCGCGCCACAAGCAAGCAAATAATTGTTCATGGACCGTTTCCACCACTTCCATGCAACCACAGGATTTCCCGGAGTATGTAAAAATGGATTTGGCGAGTGCCCGTACGCTGGATTCATTTCGAGCAAAACCACGCCTCGTCGCCAGATGTAGTAACTCAACTACTTTAATAACCGGATACTATTCCAACTCAAGAACACCACCAAGCGTGTGTGATCCAATCTCAGGGTACCACAATTCCCTTCCCATGAAGCCAACTTAATTGCGCTCAACTAAATTTTCCCAAATCCTACAACATACAATTAGACAGAATCTTTTGTTTCCTATTGTGTGCCATGCGGATTAGTATTCACTACTCCTTATATATAACTATAACGGTATAACAACTGTTCATTGATCCTAAATCCTAATTCACGTCGTCGACAAAATTTTTTTGTGAACGTAAAATCCTGTTAAATTTATTAGGTAAAACAGTCCTGCTCCTGTTTATAGACCAGTTATTATGTACTACAACAAACATTGTTACAACAAAAATTCAAATGTTGCATAAAATTACTTAAACATTGATACTGAATCGTCAGTCGGTAGGCGCATTTCCCAATCTTCCATGTGTTTTATTGTGGCCGGGTTTTGGAGTTGAGACCGATTAACATTAGTACGATGAAACCATGGGTGTGACCATAACTGTATAGCTGCCGGGCGGTCATCAGGCCTGTACCTTATCAAAGCTCTTATCAAATATTTCAATTCAAGAGAGACCTTAGAGTTTTCAGGAATGCTAAATTGTCCACAACAAATTTTCGTAAATAAAACACAAGGTGTAGAACCGTAGAACGGATATCGACGAAAAGACATGAACATTATAACACCCAGTGACCACATTTCCGATGACTTCCCGGAATAACAGGGCTGGTGACGTGTTAACAGTTGCGGACTGACATAGGCAGGGCAGCCATGCCGTTCTGACAACAGATCCTGATCAGCAGTAGGACAAATGTGAATATCATCCAACGCGTCCAGCCTTAGCTGAGTTCTAAAGGAAAATGTTAGTCTTGGATGCATGTACGATGAGTAGAAAGTTGTATGCTGTAATATTCAAAGTCATGCTTCAATTAAATTTAATTCAATTTATTGAAAGCAAGGAAAGATATAAGATAGATGAAGAAGCAAGTACGAATTCACAAAGACAAGTAAAAGATCCTCAAATAATGCAAATGCTGGAAGCCTACACAACTGCTGCAGTTAGATTATTCCAAGAAGATGAAACTCTATTAGACCGGAAATTCATACAAGTTTCAGATTACTCACTGACCTTTTCCGATCCACGAAAACCCATTTTCGTAATTTGATGTCACGCAAACAAATGCCTTTGGTGTGAGCTAATGCTAAGGTCTGTAATATTTAAAGCCAAGGCATCTGACTTCGCATTCAGGCAGATGCTTCTTTTCTCGAACGTAAGCGTGCAGATCACCATGATGTTTAGGCCAGGATAAAACATATTTGCCATTAATTAGATCTATGGTAGCCCCTAAAGCAGAATATAACTTTTAAAATATATATTAATATCAAAAAATAATTAATAAATATATAATAAAAAAATGTTGAAAATAATAAAACATAAACAAAACAAACATAAATAAATAAATAATAGGAATCTAATTTTTATTCATGTATAAATTTCAAAAGTTCAAGTATAGAGTTTATGTTTATAAATTTAATTAATGTTAATAAAGTATGGAGTTTATAAATCTTAAGTTCACCTTTGGGGATTAATCGATACTGGGTCTCAGGATCAGCGTAGATGGATTCGACAGGCCATTTGTTGTTAAGACGTTCAGCGGTTTGAATGAATCTTTGGTATCCGGATTTGTCCAACACCTAGTAGACATTTAAATCTTCAAAGCATTTGCTGTTATACAGTTGTAAGTGCTACTCGGTTTGAACTTCGCGGAATGACTTCACGCAATGTAATGAAACATATTTTAGAATGATACACAATATCAGCTTCAAAATTATTAGAACTTACAAAGGAAGTTGTATTTTCGCTCATTTTCAACTTAATAGCTTTCAAAACTTATTACCTAAAATATATAAGACCACACCAATTAATCAAAAACTAACATGGTTTCATTTAAAGTTTGTTTTATACTAAATAGTTAAATCATTTATTTTAAACCTTCGAAAAATTACTTAAACTAATTTTATTATCAGAGCTGCTTATAGCACGGTTTAAAAACATGCAATTCTATAAATCATTGTTATATTGTATTTTTATTATTGTTTATCATTGCTATATCTGAGTTTTCTAAACCTTTATTATTGTATTTTTATATAATCTCAAATATTATTTAATATTTATCCAGTTGATTCGGCTGGTAAGCGTCCTATTATTTTAAGTATGTGTGCATCCATTTGTTCGAAAGCAAATATTACGAGATGGTTAGAGACCAGCTCAAACATTATACAAGACGAAGTTTTGTGATACTAACTTAGCAGGTGGTAGGTGTTCTCCCTTGAATTCCCCTTTGGTAACCATACATAATTTAAAGACTTTTGTTTTTCAATATTGTCAAATCCATGGTGAAATATTGAAACTCGATACTTCGTATGTCATGTTTCATGATTTTAATATGGAAATGCATCTTAAGGGGGGGGGGTCCATTTTTTCGTAATTTTTTCGACTTTCTCCGATCTCGCTGATTTTTACATATTTTATTGTCCAAACGGTATATTTTAACGAGTTTTTAAAATTAAAGTTATAAGTCTTACGGTTATTGAGTAATTTACCCTCAAACTTGAGATTTCATGTGTTAAACATAGGAAATTAGAAAAGTTGTCACTTTTTCACGTGCACCAGAGAAATCTCACGAATGGCAAAATGGATCCCTTCAAGCTTTATATCCTATTAATTCCGTGTTTTCGAACTGTGATTTGTATGAATCAGAATTTTTAATTCGGTCTTTAAAAAATTTTAATGAATTTTTGAAGTATTAAAATATTAACTGATACGAAATTTTAATAGTTCAAAAATTCATTAAAATTTTTTAAAGACCTAATTAAAAATTCTGATTCCTACAAATCACAGTTCGGAAACATGGAATTAATATGATATAAAGCTTGAAGGGTTCCATTTTGCCATTCGTGAGATTTCTCTGGCGCACGTGAAAAAGTGACAACTTTTTTAATTTCCTATGTTTAGCACATGAAATCTCAACTTTGAGGGGAAATTACTCAAAAACCGTAAGACTTACAACTTTAATTTTAAAACTCGTTAAAATATACTGTTTGGACAATAAAATATGTAAAAATCAGCGAGATCAGAGAAAGTCGATAAAATTACCAAAAAATGGACCCCCCCTTAATTGAGAAGAACTAAATGCAAGCAAAACATCGTCAAATATTGTCATCAAATATATAAATGGTTTTTGATTGTCGGGTAAACAAGATTGTGCAAGGGGAAATAATGTCGTTGTATTGATCGTATATGTTCTGTTCAGAACAAAATTATGCTTACCTGGTAAACTATAACATAGTTATAACTAAAAGAAATGATTGGTTGAGTGGATAAGTAACTAGAATCCTTGAAAGGTACTCATAGTATGTTTCAAAACTTCCGTGGAAACTATATAAACTCGCAAACGTACAAAGTTTAATCGAATATACAGTTTTCATTTTTAAGTGTAGTTTTAAACAGGTACAATTTTAATTCAATACGTATTTGTACGCACGCGAAGTAACAACAAGTTTAAATTAAATTTAAAAGTTAAATATCTTTGAGTTTTTTCCTATGATTCAAACGATCGTAAACTTTTCCAAAAAGAGGAAACCACAACATATTATAGTAACACAATCATACGTAGCATATATTTTTAATCTTATAAATACTACCCTTGCTTTTCAAAAACGTCTAAAACACTTTGACTTACTAATCTTACATCAAGTATATACCAAAAGAAAACAAACATGCAGCCAATGTGTCTCGTAGTCGTCGCGTGTAAAGTATCTAGAACTAATTTCTTGTAAAAAGTAACTGTATTTTTTGCAGTTCAATCGCTAAATAATGGATCCTTGTTTAAGCACAAAAAACTGCATGCAGTAAAACGCTACACTAATCTTCTAATTCGTTATCGTTAGTTGTTACAATAGTTCGTCTTTCAGTTCTCCAAAGGAGTCTTCAGCCAAATCTTTGTGTATTTGCCGAGAAAAATAACGTTCGCTCGTTGATTATTTTGAAGTAAATATACTATAAATATACTATAATAAAGTAAATTCCTTTACGAGGATGTTGTTGAATGGGGTTGACATAACAAACAAGATGAGCTATGTACGTTTGTTTAAAAACTTACAAAATGGAGCAACTGAACTATCCTGGAACTAGTTGTTGATTTTATTCATTTATAGTTCTAAGATCCGTACTTAGTATATATATACTTCTTAGCTGCAAGTATTTGAAGTTGTTCCTTGGAAAATTTCAAAATTCTTTCGGTTCGATACATATATTTCAAATTATGATAATTTCATTTGCAGCAACATTACAATAGCAAAATTTAGAAATATTACTTTTGATTTTCGGTAAACTGATTGCTTTAAAAGGAAAAATTTCTATTTTGTCTAAAACTGAGCCGAGATTTTTTATTTATTTTTGTTTCGATATCAGCTTCCAAATAACTTTTATTTACTAAGTTTAAAATTATTTCTCAGTATTAACTAAGTTTCCAAAGTCTCCTATATAATACCGCTACCATTACCAACCGTAATAAAATTATACGAGAAACAAATTTGTATATTCGAGTTTCTGATAATTGTTTTTGCTAGTAAGAAGTTTCACTTAAAGCCACATCAAAAGAAACAAAATTAGCCAAGAAAGCTACACAGCTTGTCGTGATAATATGAAATCACAGAATGCTGACATCTCCCAATGATTTTTTAAAATGTAGCCTTTGTTTTCGTATTCTTTATGTGTTGTATGATCCAATTTATAAATTTCGGGAAATGCTCCGACATGTTAAACATTATGTTAAAGACTCAAATGGTAATAGAATAAAGTTACGGAAGTCGATAACTTTTAGTATATGATCAAAGCACTAAGCGTTAATTTACATTTCAAAATGTAAACTTAAATTCTTTTGGTTTTATCTTGTTTTATCTTATCTGTTTTTGATATTATGGATTCGACCTCGGACCGCTCTCATAACCGGGCATCAAGGAGAGATAGTCCTCATCTGCTCAACAGTCCTAGCCAGTCTATACCTCCTCCCCATTCTGATATAGACCCAATATCAAGCAACATTAGTATATGTAACAAAAGTAGATGTAGAACTTGTAAACTATATATTACAGATAAGAATTTTACAGGATATTATAGCAATAAACTGTATAATGTAGCTAATCAAACTAGTTATAGCATTGACTGTAATTCATGTAATGTAGTCTATCTTATTACATGTAATGATTGTGGATTACAATATGTTGGTGAAACTGGTAGGAAGTTGAAACGTAGACTGTCTGAACATCTTTATAATGTAAATAATCCTGATAAGTCTAACTGTAAGCGTCTGTCTGCCCATTTTAATATAGGTAATTGCAAAACTTTTAATATTAGAATTATATCAAAGTTAACAGATTCCGATAATTTAAATGAATGTAATTATAACAGAAGAATGTGTGAAGCATACTGGATACGTAAACTTAAAACTAAATACCCGTATGGCTTAAATGACATGTTAAAAGGAGAGGATGTTAATAAAAGTATATTTGAGAATTTCTTAGTTAGAGATAATACTACTACTATAAATAAAAAAGTTAATAAAACTAATCGCTTAAATAAAAACGCAAATATGGTCAATAGTAAGGATGTGGACTTATTATATATGGATGATGCAACTAATAAATTTATTTATGAGTTTATAAATAAAGCTAGCAAAAAACAGGTAAAATATACCATTAATCGTAATGAATGTAATATCAACCACCATAAATATGAAATTATTCAGGATATGTGCGAAGGTAAACTAAATTTATTAAAGAAACATTTAGCTAAACACACTAAAACTAAAAAGGAATGCTTAATTATTAAGTACAACAAAGTTTTTGACCGTATTAATCTAAATAAAATATTTAAAGATAATTATAGCAAATGGCCTTTTGAATTGAGTAAATGTAATGCTTTCAATCCCCAAAATATAAATATGAAGTCCTGTAGGCAGTGTTATATATAATTATAAACAAACTATAGAGGAACTCGATGTGGATACATATGTAAATGATTTTATTAATAATAAACTCATTTGTAACTGCAGTAATAGCTCTTATAAAGACATTCACCACAACCATGTATTAACTGGCGACCTAAATATTATAGAGAATAAATCCGTATCTCAGATACTTACATATGGTCCTAAATACAGGTTCACTAAATCATACTGTAATGAAGATATTTATAGTAGTACAGTTCAGGCATTCAATGCGTATATTAAAAAATTAAATAAAAAATATAAATGGGATTTAGATAAACTTAATCATGGTCGGATATTATCTAAACGAGATAAAACTTAAACTTGTGGGATTAATTATAATAGTAACGTAACCAGCTTACATTTATCCAGGACTTTATTTGTAGCATCAAGTCATTGCATCGTCAGTATGTGTTTTGTCCTGTGGATAAAGCTAATCAAAATATTGCTGTTGTTTGTAAAAATTATTATATCCAGGTCGTACTCAAGGAATTAGGCATTCTCGATATAAATAACTCTAACACGTATTGTCAGGTTAACTCTCCCCAATCCGATATCATAAACTCAATTCTCAAATACTATAGTTGTAATAATGTTAATAGTAATGGATTTAAACAGCTCCCACACATTTATGTTATACCTAAGTTCCATAAAACTCCTACCAAATTTCGTACTATTATTGCTAGCAGAAATGCTGTTACTAAACCTTTATCTGTTTGATTGATAAAGCTTTAACATGGTTAAACAAAGCAGGAAAAGATATGGTAAACTAATAAAAAGTATTTACAATTGTAATCCGTATTGGATTATAGATAATAATGAACCTATCTTAAATTCTATTAAGAAAATCAAATGTCTAACTCATAATACTATAAATACTTATGACTTTACTACACTTTATACTAATCTTAGACATGACACTATTATAAATGCGTTAGATAAATTGTTATATAATACTATGGTAATCCTAGCACTTAACATATTTAGGAATGCGTTGGGGCTATGGCGTAATCCAGCTAATACAATAACCTACCCTACACTTATAAATCACATAAAATTCCTTTAGATAATCTATATTTACATGTGGTAATCTTATTTTTAAACAGACAATAGGAATACCTATGGGAAGTAACTCTGCTCCCAAATAGCTAACTTAGTTTTAATCAAATGGAGTATAGTTATATATAATAACGTAATAACGATAATAATAATTCTGAAGTGGTAGGTAGATATATGATGAATGACACTTATTAATATAACAATATGATATAATAAACTGATATGTACTCCGGAACTTGAATTAAATAAAGTTAATACCTCTAACCAGAAGAGACGTTTAGACTAAGTATTTGATCTTGGTAATAAATTTATAACTAAATAATGATAAAGTGAGATTTTCCCTTCAATATCAATAGATTTCCTATGAATGGTAGTAATATCAGCAAAAACATTATTTGTAATACTGTCATATGTCAAGTCGCCCGATTTGTCAAAATTTGATCTACTGGATGACTTTATGTGGTCTTGATAAGCTTAAGAATATGTTAGTGCTAAGAGGATACTCCAAAAAATTTTGCAAGTACATTCTTAGATGCAGTATTGTTTCTAATACTGATATCAAGGATAAATATGGCTCCACCCCAGACGTTGTACATAAACTATATAAAAGCATTTCTTGAAATTTTGTTAATGTTTTGAAATATGTTTTGTTTTTTTTTCTTCTTGTTGTTGTATACTGTTATGGTTATTGCTATTGTTATTGTTATTATTTATGCTTTTCTTATTGCAGGTAACTCGGGCGTATGCCCACTGTAACTTGGCCTTTGGCCACTGTAACTTGGGCTTTGCCCACTGTAACTTTCGGGCTTTACTCGCCCAGCAATTTTTCTATTTTTATGCTTTTTAGGGAATTTCCCTGTAACATAGGGCACATCGCCCAATACAATGTCTCTTTAAATTTACGGTCCATCGTACCTTTTATTCTTAATTCTCCTCTTGCTTATGCTATAAAACTGTCAATTCTTAAATCGTACATATTTAGCAAGAGATAATTCTACGAATGTATGATTGGTAGGATTAGACTCATATGACTCTGGTTCCTACATATGTAGGAGCTGGCCCAACCAGTACATATTCCCATTTGATATAATTATATCAACCAAAAAGTACTGGATCTCTCTGATGATGAGCATATGGGTCCTAATCCCGCCCTGGTCTATTTTTGTAGACCACATTCAAATTTTCACACTTTCAATTGGTCAGGGCCTGAGGGATTAGGGCCGAAAGACTTTGACCAGTTGTTAAGTTTTCATCGTCACTAAAATCCCAGATGTGCATTAGGCACTTAGATTGTATATGTCTGTAATGTTTGAGCTGTATCAAAATTCTTTTAGTTCATAAAATGCTTATAAAATTCACTTTTCACTTGATTTACTGTTCAACTTTGAAGTTATTTTAAGGATGTTTATTTTTCATTTTTGAAAATTTTTAAATTGTATGATATTTTACTTAATGGTATTGTTACATCACATCGCATTACATAAGATAGCACTTTCTGTTTTACTTATTTTTCACCAGGAGTATGCACTTGTTTTGGCAAATTAAATTATGCTCAAGTATGTATACGATTGCATCGGGTGTTTCTGGATTCTATGAGACTCAGCTAAGTTCTTAATTGTTGTATTTTCCCTATGTCTATTCCCTCACTATGTATCCCTGTAACTTTGCTAACTTCGTTCTATTTATGCTGTTCTGGTACAAACACTGAAAGATATTAAGACAGGCGCCATATAAATTTCTACTTAATGGATTTTAAGGAGTTTAGAACTAAGGAGGAATTCCGAATTTAGTTTAAGTTTTGTACTTTAAATGGAGAGACTCGTCTTAAGTTAAGAGGAACTTTTATAGATCTGACATAGTTAGTATACAAAGTGTATTTAATATATATACACGTACAGTTAGTTAGTTATATATACTGTGTATGCTTAGTCTTGCAAAAGCACAGATAAAAACTAATTTGGAACTAAAATAAAGATGCTAGAGTGATCATATATAAATTTAAAAATTTCAATATACGATGTCAGGAGTGGACTCTGCTTTCAAAACAGACAATCATCCTTCATCAGCTAAAATGTTTTCACAACGGTCAAGCAGATGGTCTTAAATTTAAATTCAAATTGAAATTGAATAGACCAGGTGGAGTAACCGGGGGTTAATTATATGACGGAAAAGCTGGGTGGGGTGAGGGTGCAGTTATCATTATATTTGGGTTAAGGGGGGGGCAGCTAGGAGGGGAGACAACCCGGGGAGAAAATATCCAGCCTTCGTCGACTTACTCAGAGAAAAAAGGATATTCTAGTGCCATTTGGCAATGATTATAGTGACGGAAGCTTTTTGCTTGTAGGTAGTGAATTGTCTACATTAACGTAGAGTTAAATGTTAGCAAAAGTTTTGATTACTTCTTAAGTCTTAACTTAATTCAACTTAACGTAATTCAACTTAACTCAATTAGTTTAACTTAATTTAATAAACTGTGTTTAGTATTAATACTAGGTTTTGGTAGCTTTGTCCTGAACCATGATAGTGCAAGGTTTCTACCCACGAATTTTGAGTAACAGTGATGCTTTTGTGATTAAGTCGTTCTTTTGCTAAGAAAACTGAGTTGTACTTTGATGATAACTTCTGTTAAAAAGAACAATCTGTAATCAATTAACTTTTGCTAGGGTGGATCTATCACTCAATTCTAGTGCGAAGAATTACAAAATCCTCCGCATACCTAGCAAGACTACAACTGGTACTCTTTGTTTTAATAGGGAACTGCAAATACTTACTTCACTAGTTACTTGGAACCAACAGTTAACTAGCTCATTGGAACCAACAGTTAACCCAGCCAAACTCTATATATTTGTGGTTCAGTTCAGGTAAATGAAGAAATTAACTTAAAGAAGATTTTTATTTCCGTGTGCAAAATAGTTTTGTAGCACGTTCATAATATAGGCTAATCAAATAAAATTGCAGATACAAGTCTTAAAATTTATGTACGACTTCGACACTTATTATGTAAAAGTTTGCGTGATACAAAAGCTTATGTACAACTTAGACAGTAAGGGTCCCTTGATAGATGACGCCATGGTTTACTCCGCTTTCTGACTAAATATGTTGGTTTGATTACGATTGTACTTTACGTCCTTGTTGTAGAATGGTCTTTCGTTGTTATGTATGCGGGAATGTTTTCATAAACAGTCGCAACTGGAACAGACATAAAAGAAGTGCGCACGGTCCCAAGATACCATGCCTCCATTGCAACTTGACCTATTCTCGCTCCGATAAGCTGAACACTCACATACGTTACGCCCACAATACCACCAATCAGCCAGATCGAACCAGTAACCGTAATGATTCCCCAAAGTGTCCATGTCCAAAATCAAGAACTAAGCCAAATACGGTCTCTGTGTCTGCGTCAAACTGTCCCGGGTTCGCCCGTCGACCACCAGCCACCCCTCCAAGACCTAATGGAAATCCAAATGGTATGAACAGTGACAATATACCATACAGTCCTAGTATGATTCCATTTTCTATAATCACATTCGATACCCCACCTCGATCTCACTCCGTCACTAAACGCGCTCTTGCTTCACTCGACGCTAATGCTAAGGTAACTGCAGACTGACTTTCAAAACCATTTCAGTAAACGATGTAGTGTGTTGATAGTGCTTTGTAAAATATTGTGTTGGTTTTTGCAGTCTGGCAATAAATATCCAAGTGTACATAGTATGAATAATTTTGCTATGCAAAATCAAATTCCTATTTAGATAGAATAGGCTAGCTAATACTTAAATAAGCCAACTAATTAATAAGGAATTCTGTAAAGTTATTAAAAGGAAATTTGGATTTAAAGTTTTTCATTTCAGAAAATGTCAGCAACGGAACCAAAACAACCCAAACTTAGCAAAGCTACTTTCCACTGTCGAAAATGTGGGAAAAGTTTCGCTGAAAACTGGAGAAGAACCAAACACGAGCGAACCCACAAAACAGACTCACGCTCCCTCCCCTCTCTACCACAAAAAACAATTAACCAAACGCCCCTCTAATCGAAGACCCAATTGCTTCCTCAGAAAATCTTCAGCTACCGGAGGACATAGATCTAGTTTATCGCTCTAAGTGGCATGTAATTCGAACTCATCAACATATCTCGAAAAGAAAATTAGTCCAGAAATACAACTTCCCCCTTGAAGAAGAAGATCTACCGAAAATAAAAAACCGGATTCGCGAAGTGTTCGAGTCTCAGCAATCAGCTGCTAAATATAACATATCCTTTGGATTTTGCTTTCGAGACCTGCTTACGGGCGAAATCAGTTACAGATACGAATCAGATAATACCAAAGTTTTGGGAGCACCGATGCTCATCAAAACAAAAGCACAGCTCCAAAAGCTTTTGGATGAATTAGACTCTATCGACCTACGTCACTGGGCTCATCAGAAAAGACCGACAACGAAATATGTCCTAGAACGACTGACCAATATGACTGTCTACCAGTACAAAATTCCAGCTTTTCCCGTTGGAGCAGGAATAGTTCTTCCTGCATATCTAAGGAAACATAAAGCAATCAAGGCGTTGACGCATTGCCATGGAATACCGTACACTGATAACCTATGCTTCTTTCGGTGTATCGCCTTATCCTCAAGTTTAGTTTCTCGTGACAATTTGGAAAACGCCACAAAGGGAATATTCCGAAGGTGGTGTCTACGTAAACAAATTGACCCTGAAGCACCATTTCAAGGTGTAACATTGGGTGATATTAATGAACTTGAAGAATATTTCGGAATAAACATTTACATTTATAAGCTAATTAAACCTCATTGCAACACTTCCGACAGTAACGAATCTAGCGACGGTGAATCTAGCGACACTGACAACGGTGACCAAACTGGTAGCGATAACGGTCTGGAACGGCAAGCAGATACAGCCACACCTCCTGCTCATGATACGATTACGTTACGCGAAATGCTAGAAGAAGCAGAACCCCCTGAAATTATTCCCTTCGCTGTCCTTAACCAAGTCGACGAAGATGAGGAAGAAGACTCTATCTTCGACGATACCCAGGAAGAGCCCACACGAAACCCTTTTATTTTGGATGAGGTAGAAGAGGTTGACGACGTTGAACCAGACTCTTTTCTTGATTTAGAATACGTTGCTATTTCAAACACAGAGGAGTCTCACCCAACAAATCAGAGCCGATCAGAAGAGCTCGAGATTGAATCAGCGTCCCACCCGACTGATTTCTTTGCAGAATTAGTTCGTAGACCATCTGACAATAAATACGATCGCACCATGTACCTGAACTTATATGAAAATCACTTTTCATATATCACAAATATTGAAATGTACTCAAAGGCGTGGCATTGTCCTAAATGTGACAAGCTTTTTAATAGAAGAGATAACCATCGACGACATATAAACTCGTGTACTGGTAATCACACGAAACATATTTATCCTGGCGGTGGCTGGGGTGTGCCGAGAAAAATTCACGAGTGTCTTCAAGAGGAAGGATATACCGTACCTGAAACGTTTTATCCCTACAGAGCCACATATGACTTTGAAGCGATGTTTGAGCTCATTGAAAGGACCAGTCCATCAGGAAAGCTTAAATTCACCAACAAACTCATCCCTGTCTCCGTCAGTGTTGCGTCAAATGTTCCCGGTTACGAAGATCCTGTCTGCTTTGTTTCGGAGGGTGACCCTTCAGAAATTGTGCAGCAAATGGTTGATCACCTCATGAACATTTCAGCAAAAGCTAAAGAACTGCTTTTAGCTAACCATTTCCAAGATATATATGACTCTCTCAGACAAAAGTCAGCGGAACATGTCGACTTAAACAAACAGGTGCAATCACTTCGCCAGCAGCAATTGCCCGATACACAAGGCTTACAGGCACGGCGTGATGAATCCAGAAGATGGTTTTTTCTGTTTTCTGATTTCGATAAATGGATTTCACAGCTACCTGTACTTGGATTTAACTCGGCTAAATTTGACCTAAACCTCATTCGCAAATTCCTTATCCCTTACCTATTGGAAAGTTGTATCAATATTGGATGCGCCATTAAACGAGGGAATTCTTACATGTGCATCAGCACTGATAAACTATCATTTCTCGACATTACTAACTATTTGGCTCCCGCAACTAGTTACGACCAATTTCTAAAATCATTTCGCGTCGAAGCTAGGAAAGGGTGGTGGCCTTACGAGTGGCTGACCTCTCTTGACTTGCTGACAAATACAGAACTCCCTCCCCAAGAAGCTTTCTATAGTACTCTGAAACTAAAGGGTATTACTGATGCTGATTATGCTCAAGTACAAAAAATATGGCAAGAAGAAGGATTTGAAAACATGCGTGAGATGTTGATTTGGTATAACAATTTAGACGTGGCTCCTTTTTTGATTGCCGTTGAGAAAATGTTTGAACATTTCAAATCCCTAAAGATTGATATGTTTAAGGGATGTTTGTCCTTGCCAGGCGTGGCTATGCAAAACCTTTGGAACAAAACACCAAATGACGCCATTTTTACCCTATGGAACGAGAAAACTAGTCGTTATCAACATCTGATTAAAGAGAATATCTGTGGAGGTCCTTCAATTGTATTTCATAGGATGCACATTGTAAACGAGACAAACATACGTGGTGGTAAACCCGTTAAAAGCATCATTGGTTTGGACGCCAACAGCTTGTACCTTAAGTCTCTTTGTGAGTCTATGCCTACGGGGATTTACGCTACATGGACTCCATTAAACCCCGACGACTATGGCACTCCAGTTACAACACAACCTCCATCCGATGAATCTGACTGGGAACTTGAGGCTGACGTATACACGAGAACAGTTGCTTCAAATTTGGAAAAAGTTTACCAAAGAACCCCTGGGTATACTCACTGTGAAAAAGAGCTCAGGTGGTTGCTGTTCAGACAGACAGAACTAGAATTTAATCACCGGTTGAGATTCAAAGAAACAGTCAAATACCGCTTTCAGCATCGGTTCAACGGCAAGCAAAAAGTGTTCTACAACGGGTCTTCACGGTACCCCGTTGATGGATACTTACCGTATTGTGCGCTCAACGAGGGTCCGATCGTATACCAATTCCACGGCTGCTATTTTCATGGACATGACTGCCGTCTGACAAGAAATATGGATAATACTTTGAAACAGCAACGTGCTGAACAAACTGCGAGGGTAGATGATTTTATCAAGACTGCTATTGGAGACAAAGGAAGATTCTTTTCCATTTACGAATGTGAATTTTATGAAAAATATGGAGTTGGATTACACTATTCTCCTTATTCGAAAACAAAGTCCTTGACTGCCCGGCAGATTATTACGGACATTGAAGAAAATAAGTTTTATGGACTGTTGCTTTGCGACATTCAAATTCCTTGGCTTGACACAGAGAGAAGAGAATACTTTGAAGAACTTCCACCAATATTTAAAAACACTGAAGTCACAATCGACGATATCGGACCCACCATGCGCAGATACGCTGAAGTAAATGGGTTGATGAAAAGACCTCGCCGCTGTCTGATATCCAGCTACCATGGGACGAAGCTATTGTTAACGACACCTCAAATCAAATGGTATCTATCCCATGGTGCCCATGTCACCAGAGTTTACGAAGCAGTTGAGTTCAAAGGTGCGTATGTCTACTCAGGCCTTCAAGATGAAATTGCCAAATATCGTAGAATGGCGGACAAGGATCCTACTCAAAAGATTCAAAGCAATTTGTGGAAGCTTGTAGGGAACTCTTACTATGGTCGTACCTGTATGGATCTGGAAAAACACACGAATGTAACGTTTAAACCGTCGTCAAAATTACCCAAGCTTATAAACGACCCTTTGTTTCAAGATTGTGAAGAAGTGGCAGAAGATGTCTATGAAGTATCTATGGCAAAGAAAAAAATCGTCTTCAATCTTCCTTCTTTGATTGGATTCTTTGTGTATTCTCACGCTAAAATCATAATGCTCGACTTTTACGTATTTCTACGAGATAATTTGGGACCGGAAAATATGCAATTGATACAAATGGACACTGATAGTTTTTACATGGCGTTATCTGGTACGTCCATTGAAGATTCCGTCCTCCCCCACCGCCGTCATATTTTTGAGCAGGAGAAGCATAAATTTCTTGCGTTGACGGAGTTTGATCAGCGAACACCTGGGCTGTTCAAAGTTGAGTGGGAAGGAACAGGAATGATAGCGCTCTGTTCAAAAACTTACTACGGCTGGCGCACAGATCCCAACACTGGAGAAACTACTGGAGAGAAAAAATCAACCAAGGGTCTATCAAAATCTACCAACATAATCACCAAGGACATGTTCATTCAAACGCTCGTAGATAAAGTAACAAATGGTGGAACAAACCGCGGATTCATGGTCAGAAACGGGCGACTACTCCAATATCAACAGCGCCGTGATGCTCTCACCTACATGTACCCTAAACGAATTGTCCAACCTGATAATGTTACAACAAAGCCTCTTCTCATTTAAAAGGTAATGCGTTAACTAATAAAATATTTTCCTGACTTCTAAAGATATGGAAAAAATACAAATAAGAAAAATAAATATAAACATAAATGGAAGAAACAATGCAGTTACAAAGATTTTTCCAAAGACAAGCTGGGTGCAATTCTTAAAACTAAAACTGTAAACCATGGCGACATCATGAGGATAAACACACAGGAGCAGTATTAATTTAAACCTTCAAGCTTTTCTCGTGTTGTACAGTGTTCAGGTCTTACGATCAGTTCGTTTTACCATCAGTATCGCTAAACTTTTATTTCAAAACTTACTAAAAACTCTTGTATATAATACATATTTCTTTTGTTTCAGGAAAGTAAATATGTCCATCTGTCCATCACCCGATTCTACCGTTCGCTCCCCTACCCCTGAAATGCATGAAAACAGCATGACGGCTCTTTTGGATAGTATTGGAGGGCTCGAACATGATGGACTTCGCCAAAAGGTTGTAAATATTGTAAACACATTATCCGCAGATATGGACTATTGGAGCGTTCGTAGACTTTTGCATAATCAATACAAGCACGAATCAACCCCTCCAAGCGGAGAAGACGCCATTGTCAACATGGAAGTGGAAGAACTTTTGCAAAAAAGGTTCAAATATCACTGGTCCTCCAAGATTACGAACTTATCAGGAGGTCTCAAAGACTATGATTCTTTAAAGGAGCTAGCCGCGATTGTTAATCAAGGCTACTGCTCGGGTTGTGACAATGATAACCAACAACCCCATGTTTGCTTAGATCCTGGATCTATGGCGTCATGTTTGGAGGAGGCAATGGAAATTGCAGGTTTAAATATGGACCTATACCCCCTTTTGAGAAATAGAATTGTAGAAGAGGCCAAATCCTATTTATCCAAGTTAATTGCTTATTGATTCCTATTTGTCCTTCATCCCCTAATATGACTAGCTAACATGTATATTATCATTTGTAAATAATTAATGGTATTGTTTCCATGGTAACAAGTTATTGTCATTTAGTCATTGTAGTGTATGCTTGCGTTATCTTTATATTCTACCTCAACAATGTGTAGAGTAGATGGAATTTATTGTTCAGCTTCTAAATCGATTGTTGATAAGTTAATAAAAGGTGTTAAACTTTGGTATCTTTATACCCCTGAACAGTTGATAAGCAAATATTGGTCATTATATGGGATAGGAAATCGTCATGATAAAGTGTTAAGTGTATTACAGTTTAATTTTTGTGAACACTGGATAACGAAAATTTTGGAAACCAAAGAAGTTAATATAAGAGCATTTGTGGATCTTGTTATTATTATCGGTTCGTCTTTGTGTCGTCAGTGTAATGATGTTATACTTAACCAAAATTACCATTTTCATACTCATGTTACTCACGAGTGTACTATACCGTCATTGCAACAATTTTTATATTTTGTTATTAAGTACGTTGTCGTTATTTTTAATTTACAGTTTCTTGATTGTTGTATATTATGGTATCAAACTTGTAAATTCATTGATAAACATTTCTGCTCTGTTAGTGACTGGTGTGATTTGTTGTCGTTAACTAAATAAATGGACGCTAAGTTATCAGACCTTTATTATAACCCAACCTTACCTGGTAGCTTAGGAGGAGTTTCAAGTTTAAAGGATCTAGCTGTAAGTAAAGGGATAGATGTAAGCTTAGAGCAGGTTGCAGAGTATCTGAAAAAGGAGGTGCCATATACACTCCATCGAAGCACTCGGCGACGGTTCCCGAGAAATAGAGTTGAAGTGTATGGTATAGATGACCTGTGGCAGGCAGACTTGGCCGACTTATCTTCGATTAGCACGTTCAATCGAAATTACAAATATATCCTTGTAGTTATAGATGTTTTTTCCAAATTCCTTTGGGCGCGGGCTATTAGAAATAAAAAGGGACAGACAGTTGCAATGGAATTTAAAAATATCTTGCAAGAAGCTTTGCCTCGGATACCTAAATTTTTACAAACCGATAAAGGATTAGAATTTCGAAACGCAGATGTTCAGCAACTGCTCACAGACCAAAATATTCATTTTTACACTTCGCAAAACCCTCAAACAAAGGCTAGCATTGCGGAACGTGTTATTAGAACGTTGAAATCTCGAATCTTTAAGTTTTTATCTCACAAAAATTCGTGGTCGTACATTGACGATCTCAATCGCATTGTCAGTGGCTATAATAAAACTAAGCATAGAAGTATTAAAATGGCTCCCGATAAAGTTAACAAGCAGAATGAAATAGAAGTTAGGCATAATTTATTTCCAAAGGGGAAAGATAACTGGACTGAGCCAAAGTTAAAAGTGGGAGATGATGTGAGAATACAGAAAGCAAAATCTGTTTTTAGCAAAGGGCACGAACCAAATTGGACGGAAGAAATTTTTCAAATTGTTGAGGTAATTCCACGAAAGTATCCTGTATATCGAGTGAAGGATAGTGAAGGTGAGACAATAGTAGGTAGTTTTTATGAACAGGAACTGCAGAAGGTTAGTATGCCAGACGTATTCAAAGTTGAAAAAATTTTGAAACGAAGAAAAACTAAACAAGGCATGGAGTATTTGGTCAAATGGATTGGCTATCCCTTATCTGCAAGCTCGTGGGTCTCGGAAAAAGACATGATTAGAATTTAGTCTTAGTTCTTCTTTCGCAGTGAACGGTCGCTATGCATCTTCACGTCTCCCACGAAAAACCACATTGGGCAATTACGAACATACAGGCGACTGTCAATTTTAAAATTAATTTGAACTTAAAGATGATTGCAGACAGGACTGTGAATGCTAGCTACAACCCGAGCCGCTTCCGTGGACTGATATGGCGGGTGGATGTAGGTGAAGGCACTGTGACAATGCTGTTATTTTCAAACGGAAACGCCTCCATTGTTGGCGCTTCGAGTGAGGAACAGATCTCAAAATGTGTTAGATACTGCAGAACGTTTTTACAGAACCTGTCAGTACCAGTTGAACCCTCCCGTTACCGAATCCATAATATTGTTGCTTTGGGTATCTGGAATCGTCAACTCGATTTACCATATTTAAAGGAAGCTTTGTTGAAATATTTTGTAATTTGTGATGACATTGAATTATGTGGATTGCGTGTTCGACTGGGAAACAATTCTGTTGCAGTTATATTTCATACAGGCAAGATAATTCTCAGTGGTTTGAAAAGCTTCATAGAATATTACGAAAAGACTACAGCGATTAACTCTTTAATAAGTAGGTGTACGTCTCTTGAAAATGTAAAAAATATGGACTGTTTTAATATAACTATATCTGTGAACGGTGACAGTGGTAATATTCAGCTGCCAAAGCCGTTGCTTCTACATGGTTACGAGGTTGCAGTAACAAAATTTGCTTTGGCTCGCCCTACTGTTTCACCGGCCGATATTACAATAACTTCAGAATCAGAAAGCAAAGTTTTGAAATTTCAAGGCGGTTACTTTGGTGATGATAGGGCTTTGGCAAAAGTTATCAACAGAATTCTTCGAAAAGCAAATGTGCCAGCACGCTTAAGTGTGCAGAGTGATAAACTAAAGTTGGTCGAAAATAACGGTGTATCCGTAAACTTCCCAGATTCACTTAAGAAAAGTTTAGGTTTGGAAGAGCCTGGCAATAGTTTGTCGAATTTAAAGTTATTTGATGAGCAGATAGTATATGTATTAGCCGACATTGTTCAACCGCAATTTGTAAATGATACCATGTTGCCGTTGCTGCATGTGCACACTCATAATGAACCGAACATTCATCTGACCTATGTTAAACTGAATAGTTTCGAAATTTCTGGAATTCAGATAAAATGCTTAGACTCAAAGTTCCAACAACTAAGCTTGATGGATGCAATGATTGTACTGCAGCTTCACTTTAGAAAAGTCAATAAATAGGATGAAAAAGTATACGTCGTACCTGTTACAAAACCTTTACAAGCATGCCTAAAACTAAGCGTGTAGTGCTTTTTCCTACAACCGCCGCAAGGAAAGCATCTAAGCGCCGCCGTCGCCGTAGGAGACAAAAAGTTATTAAAAGGACTACAGTAAAAAGCCGAAGACGGCGATCTTTAAAACAGCGCAGACGAAGATGAGTAAGCGAAGCAGGACCGATCGTGCTTGTAGTGTTGAAGCTCTGGACTTTGGGACTACACAAAATTTTCAGCAGGCAATTGAAAGTTCGCAAGTTTTGGAAATTCCTTGTTATACAAGCCTTCCCAGAGATGATTTAACTCCACTTGAATTTCGAATTGACAAAACAGATACGTACATTGATTTGGATAATTGCAAACTTTATTTGAAGGTTCAGGTATTAAAAGATGATGGAACAGAGTTGGGAGAGAAAAATTTCGTTTCAACTTGTAATTTATTTGGCTATGCTTTGTTTTCGAACTGCGAAATATATATCAGTGATCAGCGAATAACAAACGAACAGACCGCTTACCCTTGGATTTGTTATTTGAGACATTTATTATTCAAAAATAAAGATTCTTTTGATTTGAAGTTGGTAAATTGGAATAAAGATCCAGCAGAACTAGGAAGCCTGTACTACTTGACTGAAAAAGCTACAGAAGATACAGAAGCGAAGCGAACAGTTTTAAATAAAATGATGGAAGTTCGACATAACGTGATCGCTAGCTCGAACAAAGTGGAAATGTTGCTGCCACTACTAACGGACATTAATGCTCTAGACAAATTTCTTCCTAATCAAACTGAGATACTCATTAGACTTTTAAGAACCCCTGCATCGTTTGCGCTTTTTGATCAAATTGAGAAACTCAGCTACAAAATTCGGATTCTCGACGCCAAAATTTATATACCAAGAATTAAGCTTACACCTGGCGGAGTACAAGTTTATGATCGTCTTCTTAAATCAAAAGGATTTGAATATCCAGTAACCCGTTACATAGGAAAGGCAAAGAGTCTGATTGTTGGGGACCAAAATGTAGAATGGACCATATTTACAGGCTTTTTACCGAAAAGAGTATTCGTTTTTATGGTTCATTCTTCAGCATACAATGCAATGGTATATTCGAATCCATTTGACTTTCAAATGCATAATCTTACAAATCTTTACCTCTACTTAAACGATGCTTGTCTTCCTTTGGCTACTGGTTTTAACCTAACCAAAAACGATGAGATTAGAACATACACGTATGCTCTTTCAACTGTTATTAAGCAAAATCCAGAACTCGATATCAGTATGAAAGAATTTCTTAACGGATATTCAATTTTTGCAATTGATTGCACTAAAGATCAGTCTACGTCCACATGTGATTATCTCAACCCACACAGTTACGGAAATTTGCGATTGAAAATTGACTTTAAGCAGGCAATTTCATCTGCCGTTACCTTAATGGTAGTTGCTGAGTACGACGCCACGTTACACATTGACAGTAATAGAAACCCGTCTTGGCTTGAACCGAATTATTAAATAGACTATTAAGCGTATCAAAGCAAGACAAACATGACTCTCCAGCAACCATACACCATGGTGATTTCTGGGGCGACAGGGTCTGGTAAAACAGCTTTCATAAGTAAACTTCTCAAAAATGGAAATGAGCTGCATAATGAACCATTCAACAAAATATTTTATTTTTATTCCATGTTCCAAGACGTTTATAAGGATTTACTAAATTCCATACCTGAAATTGAATTAGTTCAGGGAGTTCCAGAGAACCTGCTAGATATCGTAAAAGGATCAGGTCAAACTTTACTTGTTCTTGACGATCTCATGATAGAACTAGAAAATGACAAAAGACTACCAGCGATGTTTACTAAATGTAGGCACGCAGACTGTTCAATTATATTAGTTCTTCAAAACTTATATCACGATTCAAAGTACCTAAGAACGATTACACGGAATGCGCACTACATGGTTTTGTTTCCGAATCCCAGGGACGCTATGATTATTCACAAGCTAGGGACACAAGTATTTCCAGGGAAGCCAAAGTTTTTACCGTCGGCATTTGCGCAAGCAACAGCCAAGCCTTACGGATACCTATTTTTAGACTTGAAGCCTTCGACTAGCAGTCATTTAAGAGTCAAGGAAGGAATTTTGCCAGAAGAGCAGGAATATTTATATTTACCCGAAAATTAATAAAAGGGGATAACTGTTTGTGTTGTCAATTATGTCTTCCAACTTAAAAAAGTATTTGTTGACCCTGAAGGTGCTAGCGACCGCAAATTCAAAAGTAGCCATCGCTATAATCTCCACAGCAAAACCAGGCTTAATTGGAGCCATCACAGAAGTAGTTCATAATATTTTAAGTGGTCGTGTTCCTGTTTCCCCGCAGCTTCATCGAAAACTTAAACGAAATGCTAAATGTCTGCAACTGTTGGCTACTAAAGCAACTCCTCTAAATAGAAAACTTGCTGTGGTTAGAAACAACCTGAAACTTTTACAAAATATTTTACAGTCAGCTATAAAATTCTTGGAAACATTCTGATAGCATGGCCCAGCGAATGGTAGTGGTTCCAGAATCTGTTTACAAAAAGTTAATTGCTGGGAATTCGTCTGTAACAAAAACCGATGCGACACTTCCTGAATACAATTTCCTGCAAGAATCCAAAACGGATGAGTTACAAAATATTGCTGATATACTTCCCAAACATTACCGGAACAAAGGTCGTGTGTTACTCCATTACTTGGAGGGAAATATCAGATTAGATCCGCATCAAAGAGTTCTTTACCCACCTAATCAAGAAAAGGGTAGTCATTTGTACGATTTAGTAAAATATTTTATCAGTCCTAATCATATTAAGCTTCCAAGACCAGTGGATGCACCGAAATTTTTAAAACTTTTGAATGAAGTTGGCGTACCCAAAACTACGATTGCGCGGACAAACATTAATAAGAGGATAAAGAACAGTTCTAATTTTGTATACGATTGGAAATAGCAATGGATAGATTTCAGTTACCACTGAATTTTGAAAAGGTTACTTCAATAGTGCGTGTCAGCACTTTGATTTTGGTTGTTGGAATTTTGGGTTTAACAATAAAACTAGACAGTCAATTTAGCTGCGAATCAAACTTAAAACCACAAACTTCTCTCAGCAATTTGTCGCTAGGTGCCTACAGTATTGCTTGGACAAATTCTGGAGAAACTAGTGCAATAATAAGTTTAGACTTATATGAGGTTGAGACCTCGGCAGCCGTGCAGATTCCAAAGTTATTTCAACTGTTTGATGATATGTATTTAAAATTGAATAAAACAGGACCTGTTCATCTCTTATATACTGCGGCTGGTGAAAGACGGGGGTTTTATGCTAATGATTGTTTTAATGGAGCACTATTGTTCAATAAGTTGAGCTACTTTAATTTAACAAATGTGTTTAGAGTTGGATTTGTACAAATACGTGTGAAATATCTCTAGTTTGTCAGTTTATCTGTTTGTAAAATAGAGTTTGGTTGAGTTTAGCCATGGGCGACTATACGGAATGTTACTTGCTTATTCACGCTCCCCCATTGCTTTTGTTGTTTATTTACGAAGTATTTCATGAGTACTTGCATAGTGAACTTTCGATATCTGTGTACAATATTTATGATAATATCAGCGTGTTGAAATCATTTCCGGATTACAGTCTTCTGTATGTTGTAACAGAAACAAAATGTTACAATTCCCCAGCTTTAACTGTTTTGAAGATCCTGGAGATATTGCAGTGCGATTATCCTGAGCAGATTAATTACGAAATAATTGAAAACTCTGAACTAGTTCCTTTTTTAAATGTGTATCACACAGACAGTATGCCATTCCGAATTGAAGTGTTCAGCGAAAAGTTCAATTCACCCCACTTGAGACCCCGAGTTGTTCTTTGTATTCTTACATACGACAACAACCTCAAGAATCAGGTTATGAAGATATCAGCGGCGACAACGCCTATATCCCCCAATGGATCTGCATTGTACCAACCGACAGCAACGACTATTCTATGTCCAAACAGTTTCCCAGGTATGTATCATCTGATTTTGAGAAAGATAAATTTTCACCATTTTGGTTCTCCAGATTTTACGGTAGAAGATGGTTTTGGAAGCAAATTCTTACCAAGCAATAAGCCTAATTAGTCACTTAGAGGCGTTACGTTTATGATTGCCAGATTTATTTTTACTCCATCATTTTGACAATATACCTACTCCTGAACGGTTGCTTTATTCAACTCGCTCTGACAACATGGCTCCTTACGAACATATAGTTCAAACCACGGGCTCTCCTGATATATTATTGTTTCAATCTGGATACTCTGTGTTCTCCAACTTTTACCGCTCGCCCATTATCATTAACGGTATTCGTTACCTAACTGTTGAACAATATTATCAAGCACAAAAAGCCCTACATTTCCAGTCACCAGATATATACCAGAAGATCCTGAAATGTGTTTCACCCCGCCAGTGTAAGCTCCTTGGAAAAACAATTGGCAATTTTGACTTGGACGAGTGGCGATCTATCTGCTGTGGGATCATGAAAACGGCACTTCGTGCAAAGTTCTCTCAAAACTTGGAAGCCAACATTGCCCTTCAGAAAACCGATGATGCTATTCTCGCTGAAGCAACTGAACATGACAAATTTTTTGGAATTGGGGTCAACATTACTGACTCAAATGCGGAGAAACCGACTTCGTGGCGTGGAAAAAAACGTTCTTGGTCAATTGTTAATGGAAGTTCGCGCAGAGCTCTTTCACAAATGAACTGTTTGTTATGTATTTGTAATTTGTTGTATACAGTTGGTTGTAAATGTTTGTGAATGTAAATGTGTTTGTAAAATTCTTAGCAGACCTGTAATGATTTGTTTATACTATTGTATATATAAAAAACTTTGTCTCAAAAAAAAGAAAAAAAGAAAAAAAAGAAAATAAACCAAAAAAAATATAAAAAAGAAAGATGAAAAAAATAAGAAAACAGAATGAAAGAAAAAATAAAAACAAAAAGAGACAAGTCGGCAAATTTTGCCACACTGATCAGTAATGTCTGGTCAGTTGCTTAAGACGGTTGCCTTAAGCACTCTTGGTCAAAGAGAAAACGAAAACTGGTGGAAAATGCGACAAGGAAGAATTACGGCGTCACGATTTGGTAGAGTACAGTCATTGGGCAGTGAACGTTCTGCCCGACGTCTTGCGGATGAGATCAGTTCATCAACGAAACCGACTGAAATGCCAGAACCCTGTGCGATGGGCATTGCAGAAGAGCCCAATGCAAAACTCCGCTACATCGAGTATTTGAAAGAACGACGTGGTATGCAAGTTGCAATACGAGAAGTTGGTCTGTGTGTTCCAGCTTGGGCACCGTATTTGGGAGTTTCCCCAGATGGCCTTGTTTACGATTTAAACAATCCCGACCGCTTGCCTTGGGTACTCGAAGTGAAGTGTCTCTACGACAAAGAAGATGTTCCAAGAAGCATCGCACAGATTGCTCAGCAGCGTAAATCGAGATTTTGTTGTGAGATAACGTCTGACGGGTATTCAGTAAGAAAGTCTCATTCCTATTATTCGCAGATATTAGGACAACTGGCGATTACTGGATTAAAACTAGCTCACTTAGCTATATTTGCTCCGCGTACTCGAGAAATGGAGGTAATTGAAATTAGCTACAATCATGATGACTGGTTGGTTCTTTACAATAGTCTAAATCGATTCAGAGGTTGCTTGATTGATTGATTGATTGCCCGAATCCATGGACACTACTGAAGGCGACGAGACTGTTGATATTATCCAAATTTCCTTACCTATGGAGATTGACGTGTAGTCATTGTTTATTTATACTTTCCAATGTGTCAGCCGTTATTATGAATAATTAATGAGCGTCAGGGTCAAATGATAAAGAATGAGTCTAGACAGCAATTAGCATTGGTCTAGTGGTTAGGCTTATGAAGCAGATGTTCAGGAATTTAATCAGATAGTAATTAGCAAAGGTCCAGTGGTTAAGCTTATGAAGCAGATTTTCAGGAAAGGAGCCAGACAGTAATTAGAAACGGCCTGTTTAATCTCCATAGCTTCCTAAACAAGTCCATTCTGACCTTAATTAACGTTTGTCTGTTGAGCTTCACTTCTTACATTACATTTTGAAATCTGCTTACGTGTTGCTGGTCAGTATCGTGTCCTACCCTTTTTTCCCAGTATCGTTCCGCGAAATGCCTATATCTTCGTTCGCTGTCCTTACATTGAATCCCATTGCAGTCAAACAAATGGGAGACGTCCCACTGGAAGCCACCCTGCATGTCGAACCTTCCTATTCGATACCCTTTCACCACCAATTCGCTATCCGAGCCCCCCGACCTTTCGACGAACTGAACCTTGAACAACAGCACTGTGTGCTTTATGCCTGTGGTCGATTCGGTTTAGACTGGAATCACAGCTTCCAACTGCCAAAGTTCCAAAACACGCTGGATGCTATTTGCCAAGTCCTACAGGAAGAGGGCGTCAAGGCTGTAGTGACTAAGGGAACGTCTCAGTTCAACGCCATTAACGAGGCGGTTTCTTCCCGGGATCTGGATATAACTGTATTTGAAGCTGGGCTGGATCTCGGGGTGCCGTCCTTCACCTTAATGGAGGATGTTGTACATTTCATTTGCTGCCCAGATCATACAGATATGCCCAATTACTGCAGCCTCCACCGAGCTTACCAGCTTGCCGATGCTGTTCGAACTTTGATGGATGAAATATGAGGCTAACTGAACTTTTCTTGGACTAAATGTGTAAATAGTAGTAATCGTGCTGTCTTGTATTAGTGTATCTAGTAAAACTCTTTTCGAATTTTATTTTAGTCACACTTATTATAAGGCACCTAAGGTAGTTAAGGTAACTAGAGTTTGCTCGTACAGAGAAAGTTTAGGGCAGTCGCAGCTTTGCTGCTGTTGTCAATAAGGAGTACACTGTCCATTCAGACGTACAATTGAGACCTAAGCACGTGAGATATACAACAGGAACACTGTCGACGACGACTGAGTCCTACCTGACTGCATCAGACATTTTGACCTATCTAAGAAGGGTGACATCGAGTTGGAACAGTGATGACATTATTCTATTGTACATCACTGACAACTGTCACAATCTTCTCTATCATGATTGGCTTACAAAATCAGATCTGGCATCGGCCAATATCAGTTTGTATCAAAGAAAGCACATCAACTTAACTGCAGTTGAACTGAAAGTTGGATCATAAAATCTGAAAATGAACATAATACTACAAAAGTAGTCGCTCACGGAGCTGGACTGTTCAGCAGAACAGTCTAAACACAAACATTGGGAAAAGGTTCACGAGAGTCGATTTTCGCTAACCCCAATGATGCTCCTCTACAGAGGGAGCTATCTTTAGTACACTCCCTTAACACTTTCCTGAGTGTTGCTCCCCTTACAGAGGGAGAGAGAGAGGGAGTGTTGCTCCCTCATGTAGCTCCCTCAATGTTGCTCCCCTTACAGAGGGAGCGAGGGAGTGTTGCTCCCCGTGTTGCTCCCTCAATGTTGCTCCCCCTAGAGAGGGAGCTATCTTCAACACATGTTGCTCCCCCTAGAGAGGGAGCTATCTTCAACACATGTTGCTCCCCCTACAGAGGGAGCTATGTTTAGCACGTGTTGCTCCCTCTACAGGGGGAGCAACATGCTCCCCCCCTCATTTCCCTCACCCTATACTACTATTGAGAGTATAGCTTAGCTTAGGACAGAAAAAACGTTGCTTTAGAAAACACCGGAAAGATAAAAGTTCGGCGTATTCTTCGACCCTAAAACACTACTCGGATCTTGTCCCATACTTATACCCATACTAGGATATTCCGAAACAATAAAAAGACTGCTCCGGAACTTACAGGGACATATACTGCGATTACACACTGGTTACACAGATTTAACATAGACGAAAAAGGTTATGAAATTCTTAAGCCGCAACGAGAACGCACGAAACCAAGGAGAAAGGCCCTGCGGAAGAGATTGCACACAATCTTATAATGCTCCCAGAAAAGTTAACATAGAGGCATACTGCTCGGGATGCCCGATACCCGAGTAAAATTTTAGAAAAATAGAATAACGGAGACATAAAAGCCTGACCCAATAAAGAAAATGTAAAAATTATCAATAAGCGCGGGGGGGGGCATACAGGAGTATAATAAAATAATTGGAAAATAAAAAAAAAAAAAAAGTTGGGAAAAAAATTAGGGGGGGGGTGGGGGGGGGAAAACTAACCGGGGAGGAAAAACAAATAATGCGAATAAATAAAACAATAATAAAAAAAAAAAAATAACATAATAATTAGTTAGTGGCAGTACAAAAGAAAAATTGGAGATGAACCCGCGACAAATTAGTATAGGGAAGAAAAGAAACTACAACAGATTAGCTAAGACAGAAAGGTTACCCTAAAGATAAAATAATAAAATGCAACATAGAAATAGAACAACTATAACTAAGCTAGAGGGCACCAACATCAACCAGGAAAGGAAAGGAAGGAAAGTTAGACGCATTCAGATAAAAATTTAATAGAATTTAACTCCGACGAAACCTCAAACAATGACCAACAGATCACCTACCAGGATTAAAGCTAAATCTTAGAAGCAAACATAAATAGAGAAGGGGAAAAGGGGGAGTGGGGGCGGACGAGGCAAGTTCACACAACCGGAATGCACAACAATAATCACAAAATTAGCTTATACAATTCACAGTTTGTAGGCTTCAGGCCGGGGCAGGCTTAGGGCCAGTACCAGAGGAAAACCCCACAAAGCCGACATCGAACAAATCCCCCGGAAGGAAAGCGATCGCCCCTCAGCGCAAACAGCTCCTCCAAGAACTGAACATCTTCATCCGACCAAAAAGAGCCCAGGCCCAACATCTGATAGAATCCAACAGGGCCACCAACCAACATAGGGGCAAATAATATGCAGAACAATCATAGAACAATGAAGGGGGTACTCGTCGCAGACAGGGGACTGGGGGGAGGGATAGTTAAGTAACAGTAACAGTGTTAGAGAAAAAAGTGCCGTGGGTGGTTGAGGCGTTCGACTTTGGAACCAATAGGCCGAGGTTCAAATCCCCCTGCCACAAGGCATTCACAAATCCGGGACTAAGCACACATCGGTTCGCCGTGGGCTCTAGCCAACTCACCTCTCTATCCTTAATTGGTCGGTAAATTGGTACCACGAATGTCAGAAGGCACCAGGAGACTGTGTAGGACATCTGCCTTGAGGAGCTGGCCCCTCCTCCACGGTTGCAGGCATAATTCGAGGTGACACTCCTGGCTCAAGGGCAATGAAACCGAGGATGAGCACCGGCACCCCCATACCCTGCAAGGGTGTGAGACTTCTCCAGGGGTAACCTTTACCTTTTTAGAGAAAAAAGAAAACAAAACAGTAAAGTCACAAAAATCGTCACAAAATATAGTATGACATGATGGCCTACAGTAGAGCAAAATAAGAACATCGTAGGCCCATAACAAACAAAACAACAATAAGGCCTCGATTAATTTAGGAAGAGGGAGCGCGGGTCCACGGTAACCGAAACAGAATTCAGAAATTCACTACGGAGTCAGAAATGACGGTCTGGGGTTGGCCGCCCACCATTGACCTCGAAGAGGCAGGACACAGGCGGCGAGCAACCACGGGCTCGCCGAGGTACGGCACGGTAAAGAAACCCCAGTACTGGCTACCATATGGTGAAATTCAAAGAGTAAAAATGTAAAATGAAAAGAAAACAAAACGCCAAGAAAGCTACACAATTTTAGGAAACATGTAGTCGAAAGCATTCATATGTCAATCAAATTACCCCCAAAGTAAGGTTAGTACGTAAAAAAAATTACATAACTCCCCTGCCAATACCGGCCAACATATCTAAAATCCCTCCGCCACATAAATTATTAAACAGGTGCAGGTAATTTTGTCTCCACGGAGATGCTGCTGAGCCTCCCGCACTGCCAATTCTTGAGCCAAATGAGGAAAAAGTTCTCCCCGGTCCAGCATACAAATTTTACCCATCCAATTTTGGCCCTTAAGTTTTGGGTAGGTTGCTCAGTTTTTGGTGACGTAAAGTTGGCGACCTGACATGTAGTTCATAGCCACAACCCCAACAGAGGTCCCCACAGCACAGCTTCTGCCAGATAGGCCACGCCACTAACATGGAGCCAGCACCGAAACTGAAGGCACGATAGCGCTTTTGCTCTGATGGCATCTAGCATAAGCAAGGCACGAATCAACGAGCCTGGGCCAGTTCTACCATGCCACATGGTTCGTAACACAAACTCCAGAGGAATCCACAGAGCGACAAATTCTTTGGCCATATGCTTGGCCTGGAATGGGCATTCTAGCATCACCACAAAGCGAGCTGGCTCCTTGACGTCAAACCAATCTTCGAATTTAGGCTAATGATATAACTGTTCAGAAGTGCCAAAAGCAAATTCCCCTCATTCAATGTATGCTGGGTCCTTAGATATTGAGTCCGGATCAGGCTCAACGATCCACATATTATTAAGATTCGTTGTTGTTTGCGAAGGCGAGAAAATTTACCAAAAACTAAATACCCACCTCTTTCAATCTATGCTGGGTCCTTAGATTTTGAGTCCGGGGCATGCTCAACGATCCACATATTAGCGGCAATGCAACTCGGGCATTTGAAATAAGTCACCTGAAAATTGTACGGAGCCTTATGGATCTCGTTGAGAGAGTGGGACCAGACTTCTTAGCCGTGTCGTCCAACAAAGATATCTTCTGTGAGCTTATGATAAATTTTGTGCATTTAGAGGGGGATCTTTTGCCATAAGGAAGCTAGGGTAGGATAAATGAACGGAAAAATTTGGGCGGAGGCGGCTGCAGTGGCCGCCCACGGGTTAGGACAATGTCCTACCAGACGAAAAATTCCAATTCAAGAATACTTCTACGAAAAATTGCAGGAAGGTCAAGGGTTACAATCCAACAATTTGTTGGATTGGTTAGTTAGGATTAGTCGATTAGGTAGTGAAAGGCTGGCAAGAATTGAGCATCAACTTCTTGTGTACCAGTGATCGACTGAGTGTCAAACGTGAGCTGTTTTTCAGTTGGAGTATAGTCCGGAGAACATTTATTAAATTTATGGAGTTCTGGAGACATCTGAGTATGACCTCGAGCCCGAACAATTTTAGTAGCTTTGAAGCCGCCGGGACTGGACAATACTCCGGGAGACGTTAAAAACAATGGTGGAACCGTGCCTCCTGGACTTTAGCCCAGTGACAATTAAAAGGTAAATTTGGAGGGAGACAGAAAATGAGAACCATGCCAAACAATATTTCGATCTTCGGATGGTTGGGGCAAGTTGTCAATAGAATATGGAGCAATTTAGATGGGAAGATTAAGAGATGGAGGCTGGGAGAAACGGACGTCTTTGAATTCTTGACTCATCTATAGGTTGAGCATCTAGAGAATTTACAGGGTCCGAACGGTGTGATAGCCCCGGCGTATCATACGCACCCAAATCTGGTAGACACGTTGCCGAAGGAAACTCTGTAGAAGGTACCTGGCTAGAGAGCCGAGGCCGCGGGACTAAAACGTCCGAACCTTCAGACATACCAGATTCAAATCCGCCATCTGAAACAGATCTTTTGATGGCGTTTCCGGCAAAGGAAGGGTGGGGTCCTACGGAGTTGTGAATACAAAATTTTAAACAAATTCGGCATTTCCAAAGGCCCGATATCTAAGATAACATGATCGAGCTAAGGGTTGCCACGGTGGAGGAATCCCAATTTCTCTGTAACTTGTTGTTGAGGCAAACCAAACTTTTTAAAGCAATGAGTTGGGCAGGAGAACCCACATCGGGGAGACTTTTGAAAAAGAATCTTGAACTAAATGACGGAGGGTTTCCTGGAGCTCATAAACCTGAATAGAAACATCAAAAGCCGAGGCTGTGTCCAACGAAGGAGAGGTTAGAGGACAGCAAGCAAGCCCCGACGGACCTCCAAGGACAATACTCTGCAAAAGGTAAAGGACAAGATGCAACTGTCAAATATGAACCGCTAGCGCTAACCTTCTCTTGGACTTATTCTTATTAAAATGTTAAGTATTAAAACCGAAATTCGGGCGGAGTTTTACCATTTCCGGCCCAAATGTGACATTCGAAGCGGGTTTTATAGCATGACCGGCCCAGAATATTAAAATTGGAATTGAGGGCTTGCTTTATATCATTTTCGGCCCAAGACAAAAAATTTGAATGCCTGGCCTGGTATTATTATTATTTCTGGCTCAGAATTTTAAAAATGAAATTGGAGCTGGGTTTTGTACCATTTCCGGTCTAGAACATTAACATTTAAATTCGGAAAGGGTTTCATGCCATTTCTGAATTTTCATTCGGAAATGGACTGTTTTACGCGATCTTGCTGAAACCATCCTTCATGAAGACAATGTTACTTTTAGCAGGAATTTTACTGAGCTTTACCCAGGGTTGGGTTTATAGAGATTCGTTGTCGTTCGAGAAAATATTCTGACTACCATGCCTGACAGAAAGAGGATATTTCGTGTTCCCACTTCCACAGCACAACTTAGTATTTTCTTGTTAGAGATTTTGTTGACTAAAGAATCGTAGTCAATGTACATGTGCATTTGTAGCATGTAGCATGTAACATTTTATAGGAAAGACTTTTTATATCATTGCTGACATGACTAAAGAATTTCTAAACCAATTATAGTGGACCTGCTGCGCCGAGGCGCAGCAGGAATATGCCTGTAATTCAGATGGCTGAGCAAACGTAAGTAACCTGCTGCGCTGAGGCGTTGGAGGAAAAAGTTCATGCTTAACTTTTTATTTATTCTTCTTTCACTTGGAAAGATTTACAATCGGTTTGCTGCTGGAAAGTAAACACAGACGGGAAAAACACAACAAAAAAGAATCGTGTAAAAATGGTGTAAGTTTAAGTAATCATTTGCAGGGGCCAATTTCATAAAACCTAAAACTTGCAAATTGCATATGCAAGTTGCAACTTGCACATGCAAGTAACAAGTTAACTGTTTCATAAAACTGCAAGTGCTACTTGCGTACTTGCACATAAACCGCAAGTTGCAAGTCCGCAAGTTGCAAGTTGCCGGTGTCACAGCCTAATCTTTCCCCCAGCTGATTTTTCCCCCTCGGAAAAATTAGACTAGGCCAATTTGTCCCCCCGGAAAAATGAGCCTAGGTTGATTTTTCCGCTTTTACTTTTCCCCCCGGAAAAATCAGCCTAGGATTATTCCTGCCCCCGGAAAAATTAGCCTAGGCTGACCTTTCTCCCCTGAAAATCAGCCTATGAGCCTGTAATTGTCCCCGGAAAAATAATGTGCGAACTTCTTCCGGCAGAAATGTGGAGTACTCGATGCTACTTCTCTAAAACATCCAGGTTTCAAATTAACAGCTACTAACAACAGATTATTAAAACACTACATTACTTGTTGTGTTTGGAAAATAAATCCATATACAGTAAACATGTTACCTCATTGAATTCAGTGTTTATCATATAAGTTAACGTACTCTGAACAATGCTTAATAAAACTGTCGTCATTATTATTTTGGTTAATATCATCTTGATATCATTTGATAATTCCTGCGGTTTCTTGAAATCTTTGATATTTTTTGTACAACGGTTTTCGTGCAACAAGGTAAGCAGTTTTCGATTGTTTCATATTCGCGTCTTGTCTATTGACCTTTAATACGTTAGTTTAAAGTGACATTTTTATGTTTGTCTAAGAACATTAGCATAGAGGTCACCTATCTTTCTCTTGAGGGACATTTTGCTAGGTTCCAGCAGACTCGCACAACGGTTTGCTGAAAACTGATATCCAGACGAAGTAGAAGCAGTCAAAGCTTCGTTGTTAGTGTTAAGGTTCATTTCGTATGTATTCTGTCTGCAAAACTTGCGAGTACCTTTCCTATGTTTTCGTAGTTATACCTAGAAAAATGCTAAGAGTGTCTAGCCCACAGTTAATGAAAACTGCTAACTTTCTAAACTTTTGAAAACAATTATTGCAAAATGGAAATTATTAAATTATTGTCTGCTATTTTTGTTTAAAATCGCTCAGGCGGTCTAACCTTTTCCTTTCAGCAGGAGCTTTTTCCTCTTGCAGAGGGGCTTAACCTTGCTGAGGGTTTGTTTTCTTTTTCCTGTGACTTGATTTATCCCTCTCTTGACAACAATTTATGCATAACCACACATTTTATTTTAAGGAGTTTTTCGATGGCTGCTAATTATGATGCACATGATGTTGTTAATTACATCAAATTTAAGAAGTATCCAGATCGCTGGGATAATTTACCTAGAGAAGCTGCGAAGGATTCCGAAAGAAAACTCAGATCATATTCAAAAATATTTAAGTGGCTTCAAGGTAATTGCTTTCATTTAATAGTATCAAGAGTGTATAATAGTAAGAGTGTGACACTCTTACACTAGCATGAACAAATCATGCTAGGTATGCTCGGTGCGTTAACTCGGGACCCCCCCGGAACTTCCGGGGGGGTCCCACTTTGCACTATCTACACGCTTTCATATAAGCCTGTGTCTGCTCGCTGATTGGCCCATTAGCCTAAGGCTTACAGTAGGCATTTTATTAGTAATTTTTAATTAATTAATAATAACTTTAATTAGGTTAATGCAATTAAAAATCTAACTCAACAACTTTGTAGCATTTTTTCTGCTCTTTTCAATGATATAAAGATTGTTGCATAATACAAAAATTCGAAGGAATGTAATCTGCAACAATTTTTATATCATTGAAAAGAGCAGAAAAAATGCTACAAAGTTGTCGAGTTAGTTTTTTAATTGCATTAACCTAATTAAAGTTATTATTAATTAATTAAAAATTACTAATAAAATGCCTACTGTAAGCCTTAGGCTAATGGGCCAATCAGCGAGCAGACACACGCTTATATGAAAGCGTGTAGATAGTGCAAAGTGGGACCCAACCCCGGAAGTTCCGGGGGGGGTCCCGAGTTAACGCACCGAGCATACCTAGCATGATTTGTTCATGCTAGTGTAAGAGTGTCACACTCTTATCTATTATATACTCTTGATAGTATTAATTTAAAATTATGAATTTTAGTTTGCGGACTTTCTGCTGACGTTTAATTAGTTTAAATTGAAACTTTAAATACAGTTATATCGTAAAATAATGTATTATTTTTACATTTAAAAATTCATACGGTTACAACTTTGCACTTTGTGTTAAGGGATTCAATTCAGTTAAGAGATCCTAGGGGATTCAATAAAGCGAATGCCCCATTGCACCCCATTCCTGTAACGGCCGTGTGGCACCATCTAGAGGTTGACCTAATCACCATGCCCGAAAGCTACTCGGGGAACAGATACATTCTCTGCTGCTGTAGATTTGCTTTCAAAGTGGCCTGAAGCTATTCCCTTACGAAATAAAGAAGGCCATACGGTTGCTAAATCATTGTATTCCATCTTTTGGATAAAGGTTTCCCTGCTGTACTGTCTTCTGATCAAGTTGTTAATTCTCTGTTGGATGAACTGCTTGAAATTAACGAAGTTGAAAAACGAGTGTCCTCAAGTAGGCCTTGTATATAAATATATGTCATGAAAATATCTTGTGTTAAAGTATGCTGATCTCCATGTTTTATTTAATAAGATCGTGTTCTAATCTGTTCCGCTACATGTTCACCCCTGCTTAGAATAAACGGTCGTGGATGGAAATACAAAGATATTAAAAGATAATAAAGGAAATGCTAGAAACAGATAGGTTTAGCTTAGTTTTTAATTTTTTAATTTTCTGGGGACAACTAGGCTGATGTTTAGGAGAGAAAGTGCAGATTAGGCTGATTGTTTTCGGGAAGAAATCCCAGCCTAAGCTTTTCCTGGGGGAAAGGTCAGCCTAGGCTAATTTTTCCTGGGGGAGGAATCATCCTAGGCTAATTTTTCCTGGGAAAGGAATGATCCTAGGCTGATTTTTCCGGGGGAAAAAGCAAAAGTGGAAAAATTAGCCTAGGCTTATTTTCCGGGGGGAAAAATTGGCCTAGTCTAATTTTTCCGAGGGGGAAAAATTAACCTAGGCCCATATTTCCGGGGGGGGGGGGGAAATCAGCCGGGGAAAAATTATGCTGTGACACCGGCTAACACTTGCAGTCAGAGTTTGTTTCATAAAAGTAGTCAGTACTTGCACTTGCAACTTGCACTTGCGGTGCAAGTAGTTGAGTCTATATTTACTGAACGATTTGTTGCAAGTGACCGTTTTATACACATTTTTTAGAGGTAGAGTTATTTTTAGAGTTTGTGTTTATTCGCTAATTTCTTGCATCAATTTCACAATTTATCTAAACTCTAACGCAGTGCTTGCAGTTTTTCTTTGGTTTATAATTGTATTGATAGCAGGTAATGTACATATTTACTGAGAATGAAAATGTGTTTGTGTTTATTTCTAGCAATTTTGTTTTTCGAGTATGCAGCTGTGGTTGTTAAAAGAATGCCATAACATAATCAAAAAGATGATTGTAAATTATGATGTTCTATTAATCATATGCAAAGTGTGGAAATTCATCACAATTTCTGATTTCTGAAATGTTTTTGACAGGTCACTTGGGTAGACGGAAACTCCAAAGATGCAGTTGTAGTGAATATATGGAAGCAAAACAACACACACTGCTGGTGTGCACAGAGTTGGCTTCGGGTCCACATTTTGCACATCAATAATAAATTAAACCATTTTTTAATTTCACAGTTAAACTACTACATAAGTATAAATGTTTTTCCTGCTGCGCCTCAGCGCAGCAGGTATCTTATGTTTGCTCTGCCCATGCCCTCACACGCATTTTGCTTGAAAAAGATAGGTTTCGCCATAAAAGCGTGTGTGCAGTGGTTTATGATAGGGCCGGCATCTTTTGCGTGTGAATTTCTAATTTCCAAAGGGTTCTTCTTCCAATTAATGTAATTACGCATATGTGAAAGTAGCTACTCTAATCTGACAGTTCCATATTCTGTATTCTGATGACTCATCAAATTTTTTCGTTAACTGCTCAGCGAAAATTCTTCAAAGCATAAAACAGATGAAGAGATAGCTTGGCAAATTACACATTTTTCCATCATTTATCGGTGTATCGGTAATTTGTTCAAACATTTTATACAAATCACACAATGTTTTGCACGTATAGTTTCTGTTAATAAGCAGGAAAGCCAGTTATAAGCAATTATTGGCTGCGCAGCAGGCTTACAATTTACTAAAATGTTCGCCCAACGGAAACACACCTTTTGCACAAAATATTGCTTGTTAAGTTTAAAAGAGTAAACTCCAAATAAAATTTTTAGTTTTGCAATGTTATATAATTCAGCCATTTTCAGCAATTGGTGCCGATTTGGGAATTCCACATCCTCTCTCTTTCTCTTTTAAATTTATGAAAACAGAAGCGAAGAATCGTTCGCTATAACTTATCTGGAATTGCATTAATCGTCATAACTTATTATACAGGAACTAACTTTATTGTCCAAATATAGAGAGAAATGCAGTTTTGTAAAAAACATTTGTTCAAAATTATAACCGAAATTTTTGAACTCAAACAACAAAGGCTTGCCAATGATTGCCAATGCCAATGCCAATAAGGTCTATCCATGTACTAGATTGGCAACAATTAATGTTCCCAAATCCTTAAATGTATCTAAATTTTGGTGGTTATTATTGTTCTTGGATCCACACCCGGACCCAGACCCGCAGGTACCCGGACCCGGAGCCACCTCTGGGTGTGCACGTTAGATCGGCCGGGAATTTTCTGGCCGAAGGGTCAGTCGTTTTCCCTCGGCGTTGACCGATCGGCCAATGGTCAGATTTTGAAGTAAAAGCCAAAGAAAACGTTATATAGAATTTTCTTTTAACGGCAAAGATTGAAAATAGAATCAGGACGGCACATCACAACTTGACAAAAACCATCTAAAATAGGGAATTCTTCAAAAATTCATTGCGGGTGCAATATACGTGGTGGCCGTTGGCTTCAGCTTAGACTAAACTTCAAGATTGTGCTATTTTACCGACCAACACTGGATCCGCTAGGTCGAAATTTTGGGTCAAAAAGTGCTATTTTTTCAAAAAATCTACTTTCAAATTTTGAAAAATCGCATAGATCATAGATCACATGATAGCTGACACATAAGCGGTCCTGAAAATCCAATTGGGAATGTTTTCCATGGAGTGAATCGCGAATAATACCAGTCAAATTTGGAAAAAATGGCAAAGATTGAAAATAGAAAAAATTGAATAACTATTACAATTCTTGACGAACTTAGCTGAATTTTTGATACAAAATGTATTGTTTGGGTCTCCATTTCAATTTTCCACCGAATGGCTAGTTCCTGGCTACTACTGATTTTTAGAACCTGAAAGATCGGCTTCTTTTAATGATTTATAATTTTTAAGTTTCCTTTTCACCAAAAGAAAGTTTATGCCAGCAACATTAATTTGCCATACTAAGCCGTTACGTAAATTTAAAGAATACGTGAACTTAAGGTTTAGAATGGTTTAGAATATGTGAAATGGTTTAAATGGTTTAGTTGGTTTTAGATAAATTGGTTTAAAAATACGTGAAATGGTTTAGAAGATTGAATTTGAAGAAGATTGAAGAAAATAGTACTGAACCGACTTGTTCTCAAAGTCTAGAAACGGTCGATTCTTTGGATTTGCTGAATTGAACCACAGAAAAGTGCACTCTACTCTACACTATATCGTTGATGGTCAAAGTTAGCCGCGCGTTAGTGCAAGCAAAGGCTAGCCTCATTTTCTTGATGTTAATGTGGAAAGTGGTGGATAGAGCTGTATCATTGCACAGTGAACAATTTTTCTGAGACCTACTTTTTGTTGTACTTTTTTTATTTCTGAGCAAGATTTAGCCTTAGTAATTGTATGGATTTTATTATCCATTAATAAAGGGTGGGTCATGCGGGTCACATAATTTTCTGCGGGTCGCGGGAATGGGTCAGGTGGGTAGGTGAAGGGGCCGCGAATCGCGGGTCGGGCACGGGTCAAAAATTTTCCAACTCTAAGCTTGTCTCAAAAATTTTTGACAACTCCTTCTTGATATGTTATGAAAACAAAGTGTGGTCGCCCGCGAATAGCTGACTGAAATCTAACATTTCAATCACTTCCAATTTCTTTTTTAATTATAAATTATTGTCAATTATCACAACATCTAATCCAAGCGGTACCAAGAGTGCATAATACGTACACAAGAGTAAGACAAGCTCACACGCTTATGTATATATTATGAGCTCGCTACATCCGAAGCGTACTATCGGCTGACTCCACCCACCTCATAAATCAGGCATCCCAGGCTGATGACGGGGTCCAAACGGGGATCGGGCTCGTGCTTATATATTTTGTGCACGGATTTGTAAATCATACAAGCATAGACCCGCTACACAAATTCATCAAGCTTAACATGTATGTAAGTATACTAACAACACCGTTTTATAATATGATATGATATAATAATATAATGTAATAATATCACATATATAATAATATTATATACCCCGTTTGGACCCTGTACATGTACAGGGGCGGGGCAAGGGGGGGGTTGATTTGTCAGGTGGGGTCAGCCGATAGCGTGCAGAGAATATAGCGATCTCATAATGCATAGCGTATGACGATTGTCATACTCTTATATAAGTATTATGTTCTCTTGGTGGAACCAACTACCAAGGAAATTCAACATCACAGACACCAAACATTTTAATTTACAACATTTACTTGAGATTAGTGATAGTCACACATTTTTGGATCAAACTAAATTTTCATAAAAAATTTTAATTCGTCAATGTACTCTCTCCTTTCTCAAAAAGCTACAGATTAATAATAGGCAATTCTCCAGATGCGGTGCAAAGATTACAAGAAAGTTGTGAAATCAAAAATAAGCTGCTCGATCTTCGTGGACTGAGGCCTACCAAGAATTTCTTCGTTTATTTTCCTTTTTTGGCCACAATGTGTTCTCTCTTCAAACCATCCAAGTATGGGTTACTTGCTTTGATTTCGGACTGAAACCAATAATTATAAGTAAGAGCAGTATATAACTAATTTGTTCATACTAAATATATATGTGCTGAATATGTGAAAAAAGAAAGAAAAGATTGAAATATATGAAATCATATGGGATGAAAAATAAAGAATATTACGAGCAAATATAGGTGAAATCTAATTTTAACCATACCTTCTTCTTTTTAGCATGGTACTTCTTAGCTCGCAGCTCTGGATGGTAGTCGGAAAGTCTCTAAAAGAAAAACACATGGGGTCTTTTCGCGCTGCTAGTTAAAAGAGTTAAAAGAGTCAAAATGAACTCAATCCTTTTCGCGTACAGAGTCAACATAGTTAAACAGTTCACTTGAACTCGCCTACTGGGTGAAACTAGTTAAAATGTGCAACCCTACCAAACTTAACTCATTTAACTCATTTACGCGCGAAACCGCAAAGGCCCTTGGAAATTTTTGAGTGATTGCGTGACCGTTGTCTGTTATGGCTCATATACAAACAAATATCAAATCTGACAATGTAAGAATTTCTAACGTCTCCACTTGGACAAAACGTTTAGCCAAATTTGAAGTTAGTTGATTACGAACTCTAATGAACTCTAGCCTCTCACTGAAGCTCCAAGTTAGATACGGTGCCGCGGAGTCAGTCAGGGTGGTCAGAACGCACTGAGTTTATCTGATAGAAGAAATTCACAATTCTGTACACTAGGACTAACCTTATTGAAGAATTCATCGAGGGTAGCCATAGGTTGGTCAGGGTACTGAGACTGCAAGAAAGCGTCCATAGCCTGCTGATTTGTGGGACAGTTGAACATGTGCTCCTCATCGCACATGCAGTCTTGACGACCCTGGTAACTGCGAGAAAATTCCGCACTGTTCTCGAAGTCTTCTAAGCACCCGTCTTCACCTTAAAATGATTGGTATAATGTGTCCTTTATGAACTTTGTAATATAAAAAAATAAAAAAATTGGAGCATAAATGATTCTATTTCCTCTTAAAGCAATATCGTTGTTAAATGGACCGCTAATAGTCAGTTTTCTGTATTTGTACCTAAGTTCACTCTGTAGCATCCTATAACAAGTAGCGCAAACAAGTATTCAGAATATATAGAAATAATTTTGATTGTGCAGTGTTTCTTCATGCAAGAGTGTCAGCCTTTTGTAATGGTATTACAAAGAGTACATAATAACTAAGAGTGTGACAAGCGTCACACTCTTAGTTATTATGTACTCTTGGTATTACCAAGAGTTTATAACACCAAGAGTGAGAAGCTTGGCCCTTCCTAATGGAAATGGCCTGCGAGATGCTCGGCACATAACTAAAACGTATCTGATTGGCTAATCGCCTACCTTATGTCAAATTTACGTGTATAAGCGGACCCCCCCGAGATCTCGGGAGGGGGGCCCGCTTAGCGTTGTTAAGCGTGTGTTTATATGCAGTCGAACTGAAAAGCCTCAGCTACCGCAATCCTCATCAGTGCTTTGTAAACACAGGCTTAACAACGCTAAGCGGGCCCCCCCCCCTGAGATCTCGGGGGGGGGTCCGCTTATAGACATAAATCTGACATAAGGTAGGCGATTAGCCAATCAGATGCGTTTTGGTTCAAACGCATATAAACACATGCTGAACAATGGTAAGTGGTACCCCCCCCGAGATTTCGGCCTTCATGTGCCGAGCTCCTCGCAGGCCATTTCCATTAGGAAGGGCCAAGCTTCCCACTCTTGGTATTATAAACTCTTGGTATTACGTAGGTACTTTACAAACAGAAGCTGTATGTCAGGCATGTAGTTACCGTATTCTCGCGCTTAAGGGAACACCCACTTAAGAGAACATGTTCTCTTAAGTGAACGTGTTCTCTTAAGTGAAATCAGAAAACTTGTGGAGGCTAAATTTAAAAACTGTTTTTGAAAATTAAATTTCATCAAAATTGGTCAGCGGATGCTGAATTTCTTGTTTTTCCAAGAAAAACTAAAGACGTAAACCATTCACACCATAAAAAGTGTCAATAATAATTATAGAAAATGAAAAAGCAAAATCGATGATTGATTTTTAGTGGTGCTGAACATTCACTTAAGTGAGCATGTTCTCTTAAGTGAAATCAAAAAATTTTCCAATTTTGCCCGTATTTCACTTAAGAGAACATGTTCCCTGAAGCGCGAGAATACGGTATTCGAAAACCAGTTCACTGTCACCAATTCACAGTCTCAGAAGCAAATTAATTACCCGTAAAGCCGGGAGGGCAAGGATTCGGCGGTTCACAGTACGACGGTAGAATAGCGTCAGTCTTGACTTCTTCGTGATTCATAATTGTACCCTCAGGGGACAAATACTGTTTGCCCTCTCCAGCTCCGCCTAAATAACAATTATATATATTGAAGTTCACATTCAGTTACTAGCTGAAACAATCATTTGTAGTTTCAATAACATTAATCCTTCTGCCACTAATTAATCAGCATCTTCTGGGTAACTACAATAATCAATTCACAATTAACAATAGGTCGCAATGACAGAGTGAAATCTTAGTAATTATTATAATACTTTAGAGAGAATTATGTATGATTTCTTACCACCCATGTATTTATGTCCCCACAGACTGTTATGGGGCATCTGTTCTAGATCTCGAAGTGCAGCATTTCTTGCCTTCTCACTTCGGTACAAAAAGTCTTCCGTGTCATCTGGGTAAAGAGGAAAAAAGGAGTCCTGTCCCGGAAGATAATCCATTGACCCAGCTGCGGCTAAGCCAGCAAAGGCTAACAGAAGAAGGTGACACATAATTATGGGGGTGCTAAAATGAACATTTTAACGTATATTTCATTTCATATTTGCCCCCTAGAAATCCCCCCTCCCGGGAAATATATCACCGGTGAATTTTTAGGGGAATTTCTACAGGGGAAAATTTCACAATGACACCGGGGGGCACGGTCGCCGAAAAACAGGATTTTTTCGGTGTTTTACCAAAAAACATGGAAAAATAGGATTGTATAAATAAGGTGAGCAACTCCTCGGGGTATGCCCTAGTTAGTGTTGGGATTGGCCGAAATTTTCCTTGGTTGGCTTGGCTTGGCTTGGCCGGAGTTTGAAGTTGGCCGGCCAACTGGCCGTGCCAACGGCCAATTGGCTGGCCGTGGGCCGGCCAACGGCCAATGGCCAACGGCCAACCGGTTGGCCGCTCGTTGGCCGTTGGCTGTTTCTTGGCCGTAAGCTATTGGCCGTTCTTTAGCAATTTGTCGACGTTGGCGAGCTGGAATTTACTATTTTTATTCATGTACCGTGCTTAATTAGGCGTCAACTTTATTTCAATAGTACAATTTACAATTTATTTCAATAGTACAATTTACAATTTACAATTTTTGTAAACTAGTTTTTCCAAACATTTATCTCGACAACTATGTTTTAATTTTGCTGGAGGACAGCAATAAAGTGATGAGACGTTCACCGCCAGACAAATTTAACAAGTAGTGCCCAAAAAGGGCAAGATTCCTTTACAGAGAACTGTCTGAATAAAGTTTTTGCTACGACTTACACTTTGACTTTAGTAGCTAACGAGTGATGTTTTCATGACTGGCTATGGTTGCACTACTGACACGAATATACATAGTCGAGCGTAATAGCTCCGTTTCTGTTACACTAAAGGTAAACCAACAATTCTTGCTGTTTTATTTTCTAATCCTGAAAACAATTTTTATACTAATAAAGAGTTGTTTCGTTTTTTAGCTTCACCGTGATAACGTGTGATAAGTCAGAGTGGCATATCCAACTTCGCACTCATCATTAGAGGGGTCACTGAGTACATATTTAGGCAGTGTTATGCAGCAAATCTGCCGCACTGCAAATTTTCCCTCAAAAAAATTGCAACGGTGTAAACCTCCTCCCTAACATTAGTTTTTCTTTTTCATCGGCAAAAATCTTTCCCCGCGTAAGACTGCATCTTTTAAAACACAATTTCCTATCCACAACTTTACTTGATTGAGCTATGCACTCTTGGCTGTACTAAAGAGAACATTAAATTCTACTCTCGCAGCTGCGTTGTTGCAAAACTAATTTGCATATTGTGCATGCAAAAAAATGGGTTACATTGCTAGGCCTGTGTTAAACATAGGCCATTTTCTGATGCAACAGCACATTACACAGAAGAGATGCCAAAACCCATATTAGGTATTCCTGCTCTAGCAGGAATAAAAACTAAGTTGTTAGCACACTTAAAATTTGCATGCAATTAGCAAATTTAATTGTAAAATAACGCTAATAACGATAAAAATTGTCAATATCTAAGTGAAAATCTGTAGTACAGTATCTAATGTAACGTTTATACAGCAACATGTTTACGATATTATGCAGCAAAATTAAATTTTTCAAAACAGTTAAAGCACAAGATCAGTAAATTTGAGGTTGGCCAGCACTCGGCCATTGGCCAGCCAACGGCCAGCCAGTTGGCCGTTGGCCGGCCAACGGCCAATGGCCGGCCAAGCCAACTGGCCGAGATTTTCTCGGCCAACGGCCAATGGCTTGGCCTGCCAATGGCCAGCCATTGGCCGCACCGGCCAATGCACAACACTAGCCCTAGTCTTGGGGATGATGAAAACTCCCCATGCACACGTATACTGTAGACCGTCAGGGGAAGACAAAAGTAAGATTTCCCAAATTATATGTGACTAACAGAGCCGATTCCGTAGCTGGAGGAAAGGACGGAGCACCTACCCCAAGAGCGAAATTTTCCAACTTATATATGTGCATAAATCCCCCACCAAAAAAGGGTTTCGGTTTTTGGATTTTTTCAACTGTTTGTTTTTCTTTTTCACAGAATTTTTCCGCACAATTGTAGTCTCGGTTCGGAAGTCGACAGTTTTTTCCTCGCCAGCAATGTTGGCATGGAGGAAATAGTGATTTGAGCAACTTTTGCCATTGAAGGTCCCTGATCTGCAGTGCAGACTAGTGTTGTTGACCAGCCGGCAGAGATGAAACCGGGTCACCGGGTCACCGGGTCAGTTCGGGTCACTATATGGACCGGGTCACCGGGTCACCGGGTCAGGAGCTCTGACCCGGTGTTGACCCGGTATTTTTGATTGGGGGGAGCTTTTACTGTTATAGCATATTTTTCGGGAATTTCGACCAACTGAAAACTTCAATAAGTACTCAAAAACTAGCAAGCAATAGAAATATTTTAACTTAATCGTGTAGTTTTTAAATGCTTGTCGCTGTAGTGTTCTCATAATATCTGTAATGTCCTGTCGAGCTTAGATCTAGGTTAGAAACTACAATGATTGCGTTGAATCTTAACCACAAAATGGAAATTATTACATGGGAATCTGAAAATTTTATTGTAAAATCTAAAATTCTCCATGCTCCAGCTACTGTATGTGATTTTTCGCCGCTGCTATCAATTTTGGAAGTAGGGTGTCGTGTCAGACTGTGTGTTTCAATTGTCGGTAAGAAGGAAAATCTCGGCAAAACAAGGTTTACAGATTCAGAGTTTTGCTTTGCATTTTTCTAATTCTTATGGCTTACTACCTTTAGGAACAAATCGAGTTGTGATTGTTTTTATTTATAGGATATATTGTTTAAATCCTAGCCATTAGCAAAATATTTCCAAAGAATGTCCGCTGAGTGAAACCATCAACCATACAACTACATAAAATATTTTGCTAACAATGATGAAACACAAAATGCTAATGTTAAGCTCTATGATTAGAATCCGATGAAGTAATGATTTTGTCGAAGTATATATATTTTGTTCGAATTTGTTTGATTCAAAAAACTGTGTAGTTTACTTCACATCACATTGAGTGCGATGTCGTGCAAATCTTTTCCGGCTTACTTACAATATTTACTTTTCAATTTTCCTACTTTAAGGAAAGCGAAAATTTTGCCCGACTTCTTATTTTAGACGCCAAAAATGTCCAAAAAGGTGAAAAAACACTCATCACACCCCGATATAAGTATTTTTTTAATTTTTCCAAGCTTAAAAATGAATTTTCAAAAATACCGGGTCACCGGGTCACCGGTTCAGGGGTCGACCGGGTCACCGGGTCACCGGGTCAGCAAATAGTGACCCGGTTTCATCTCTGATGCCAGCCGGGCGGGAAACGCCAGCCGGAGACCACAGTCACAGGAATACAGTTACTCGGTGGGCTATTTCCGGCCGGTCAGTTGACCGTCAAAAGGCCGGCGAACGGCCTGACGGCAGGCCAATCCTATATTTCAGTGATATACCAATTTTCTCTACAAATCAGTTCTTTCAAATTTGAGAATACTTGTATTGTCATACATAGGAGAACCAGCCGGCAGTTCATCGCCTTCGATACGCCAGTCGGCAGTTTTGATCGGTGAACGACCGATAGCCGGCCGGTGTCGTATGCTACTTTTTCACCCATGCTAGATTTCCCCCCCTAGCTAATAATACATATAAATACGCATATGTACTAAAATTTACTACGTGTAAGGGGGAAACTTTAGCATGATGACGTCAGCATGTAATCCTTTCCCCCTTAGGCATTTACACTTAATCATTCACACAATGTTTTAACTGTTTTGAGTGGATTATATAGTTCAATATAGTTTTACAATTTTCTCCTTTTGAAGATTTAAAAAAAAGGATGTGAAACATATACAATGTTGTCTTGACGCGAAAGGAAAACCTTAGAATTTGTAGGTGAATTTTACATTCTTTAAATTCTTTAATTTTAATACAACATTTAAAATTTTTTAGTATAACTAACTGCTAGTTGGATGGCTTATAATTTACTTTTTAATTTTTCTACAGCCTACAAATTAATAGATATATAAATGTGTTTTGTTGAACTCAATCAAACTGAACTCTTTCCTTGAACACAAAACATATGTATACATTTTAGTGAAAAATAGATTAAACCATAGGTATATTAAATGAAGATTTTGCACAAATTAATAATTAAATTAAAACAGCTTTATTTTTGAGTTTTTTCAGAATAAAATCCAAGTGTACACCTTTTTTGGGTTGCATTGTACCAATGGAGTATAATAAAAATTACAGTGGGAAGGGAGTATATAAAAGCAAAATACGTTTCACGAAACGTATGTTGTAAGTAAGGGAGAACAAAATCGAAAACAAAACAAAACATCAAAATCGAAACCTAAATTTATTATTATTATTATTATTTATTATATACTAGAAATTCGGAGACTATAAATTCTAAGCCCTATTCCTATTCTTCGAAAGACGTGGTTTGAGGCCACACTCTAGGGGCAATTCTTCAACTTTTGACAATATACCTATAAGTTTTACGTTTCAAGATCGGTGATGCATAGGTTGTTTTGTACTGAATTGCAGAAATTCAGCTGAATTTCTTCGAATTTATTTTTGTTCAAAGACTCAGTTGTCTTCATAATAGTTGTCTATATAACATTAATCACCCACTGGCAAATTCGAATCAAAAGTTGATTTTTAGAAATTTAAACCTTTTATGTTTTAAGGGGAATTATATTTATTAAAAATGACAATTAAAGTGGGAAATTTAACACGTTAAATAACATCATCTTGGTTTGGTTTACCTTACTTCTAAGACCAGCGCTATGAAAAATCTGGTTGTATGAAGATTGTTTAAAACGGAAGGATGTAGCATCTGTATAAATTCCCAATACAGGTATATCATTAAAATCGAAAGTGAAAAAATTTAACATGCTAACCCTCCGCTTTCAGGCTAAATATATATTAGAGGGGGGAAAATTTGGCATGCTAGAATTTCCCTTTTAGGCTAATATTAGAGGGATTTTGGCATGCTAGAATTTTCCCCTGGGGAAAAATTTAGCATGGGGAAAATTTTGGCATGCGACACCGGTTGGGTCGGTGAACGGCCGGGCGGTCGAAGAAAATTCCATGCCGGTCAGCAACACTAGTGCAGACCGTTAGACAGCCGGCTGCCCATCAAAATCAGAC
>JASAND010013024.1:0-59022 GCA_030248195.1 Trissonchulus latispiculum
CCTCGCTTCGGTCACATGTTCACGTTAGGGTGATGCTATAAATCCAATATGAGCACCAGGCTTTGAGCGCACCTCTCTGTAAACTGATTAATAAATTTTCGGACTTAGTTTTTTTCCGGGGGGGTCAAAAATCGCAAAATCCTAGGAGTACACAGACCTCTGGGGGTGTCTTAGCGCGAAAAGAAAAATTTGCCCAGAAATTCGGCACTTTCTATCCACAAAAATAGCAAAAGTTTATAGGAATTTTTTGTCCTCCGACCTCTAGGGTTGGTGGACAAAAAAAATGGAGAAAACTGTGTAACGGTAAAAGGACCTAATTTGCATATCTCGAGATTGGCTCGACCGATTCGGCTCAAATTTTCACAGCATGTACCCCTGCCCACGGGCTCTTCACATAGCGAGTTTGAGCTCGATCGGTCCACTCCTCCGTGAGTTATTAAAAAAACAGTTTCCAATAAGGCGCACAACGTGCAAATTTCCCTATTCTAGGTAGTGCGCTAACGCGCACTACCTGATAAGATTTTACTTCTGTCTCTAATGCATTTGCTCGAATTGGTTGCCGCCTCAATTTTAGTATTTTCCCACTTGGGCCTGTTTACATCATTTTCTAATATATATATATACGTATATATATATATATATATATATATATATATATATATATATATATATATATATATATATATATATATATATATATATATATATATATATATATATATATATATATATTCGTCGATATCTTGCGAAAGCTACCAATATCGATTCATATGGAAAAAACTAACTTTTTGTCATTTTGGATATACGTACCGTAGTCGAATACGTTTAGGACCACAATTTGGTTCATTTTATGCTTTTTTGTCTCGCATCATAAATTTGAGTGCTCGTATCGAAAGCGAGTAAATATAAGTGAGATCTGACTACTTTCCGCTTTGACCTACATTGCGAAGTCATTGGGGTGGGCCCCTCTTCCGGTGAGCGGAAGCACGTAATAGTGAAGTTAACAACTTATACTTATATTATTATTTGTTATACCAAGAGTAACTAAGAGTGTGACCCTTGTCACACTCTTAGTTATTATGCACTTTTGGTTATACCAAATTATATAGCCATGGGGGGAAACCCCACCCCCTTTTGGGGGGGAAAACCCACCCGCCTCCTGGACCAAGGGTTGGAGCTATGAGCTCCAAAACATAGCAGCAGAAAGCGCGACTCTTTCTTACTTACGTATACAAAGATCAAGTCATTTGGTTCACTCCTGCTCATTTTATGACATTTTGAAAATGACACCTACTTTTTTGGTCCAACCACGCCAAAATTTTGTAAAAGCTTGGACCAATGTAACTTTTGACTGGGTTGGGCTAGAAAAGTTTTGCAAATATCTGCAATGATTGCAAGTCTTCCTTTTTGCACACAGACAAAATTAGATCTATCCGATGCACCGTTGGTCTGGCACATTGCCAAATGTGGCGGAGAAAAAACCCACTTTGGGGGAAACCCCACCCAATTATTTTTGAAAACTTTTTTAACAACCAAACAGGGAAACAATTCGACACTATAGCACGATACTATAGAGGACGCTGCATCATACTAAGGTGTCAGATTTGGATAATTTTGCTTCCCTGGCTAGCTAGGGGCCAAAAACCCTGAAAGTGCCATTTCGGCACTGGAGGACCCAGGACAGGTCCTATTGTGGATTTTAACAGCCAAATGAACGTAAAAACCATTCTCTACACGATAGACTAATAAGTTTTATCAAATTACATCGTTTTTAGCATTTTTCAAAAATTGCCCTATGTTTATGTGTTAAACTTTATGAAACCTGACCGTTTGATGCTGCATTTTCAATGGCACACGATATCTCAAAAAAGGTACCTAGATCGGGTTTTTTGGTCTATACTAGCTAAAGAGTTGAATTTTACTCAGGAAGTGTTAGAATAGCGCTACGACTATTTTTGAGACCTGTGAGGGGTGGGTTTTCCCCCATCTGGTTTTCCCCCACTACTTTTTGCATTATACCGGCCTAACGGTACAACCTAGAGAAGTGCAAATGGGCTTAAAAGATAGATCTAAGTACGCCAGGTACGAAGGTATATAAAGTTCTTATATAGCCCTTACAATAAAAAAGTTCCAGCCAAAATCCGAAAATGTGGGTTTCCCCCCATGGCTACAGTTTCAACAAATTCCGTAAAGTCAAACTTCAAGAAAAAGAGGTGGGGTAAATACGTACGAAGAATAACGGACACACCAAATGAAATCATTGTCTTTTTATTAAAAATGCATCAACCCAGTTAGGGGACAAGAAAATGTAAACAAATTTGTGCAATAGGTGTCGCTTGCGAAAGTCTATGGCGTCCACGCTAGACCGCAAGACAAAACATTACCATACTGTCAGCGGAACGTGACCAGAATACAGTGTAATAAGATCGTGATCTGTGAGCATCTCAATTTGTGACAATGTGAGCGTGATTAAACTGCAAAAATGTCCGTTGAAAAGTGTAGTGACGCAAAGTAAAACTATGTGAAAATTTGTGATTGCTAAACCGTATATCGTAAGCCACCAGGGCGACTGACCTACAGAACTAAAGCTTCTCAACGGAGCCAAAGTGGATACAGAACAAACCGACACGCACAGAAGAGTCCAAGAACAGCAAAGTAGCAGCGAATACAGATTGAAACCAATGAAAAGCTAGACCCGCTTTGAGTGCAATCAATATTTATGACTTGAAAACTATACATAATGCTAAACGTTTTCCACTTAAGGTGCTGGTTCGGGTTCGTGTATTTTTTGGGCCTTAAAGTGCAATTGTCGTTGAAATTCATTCAAATCTGCTACAATTACATCATTTAGCCTAGAAAAGATTTTAGAAAAGTCGCAGCCTGAACATTTGAGTTTTGTAAAACTTTGCATTAATCCTCCATAACTTGCACTGTGGGTACCCTACACGGACGAGCTTATACTCATTCGAATCGTCTCACCGAGACCTACAACTTTGCGCTTGAGAGTATTCTTCGACTCCTTACGGTTTAAGAGATAACAGCGAAAATTGATTTTCGAGGTCCAAATCTGGCCATTTTTCGAAAACCTAATATTGCAAGATTTCGATAGTTTCAACAGCGCTGGTCCGTCGTTCAAGTATTGATCATATTTGTAGTCCCAGAGCACATGTTATGCCCAGCGGAGAGTTCTCTACGGCATCTGTGCCTACGCACAGCAGCGAAAATATGAGATTTTGAAAATCGCAACCAGATTGTTTTGAACACAGATTTCTCTCAACTCATTCAACCAATTAGAAAACGGCTTTGGACACGCATTTTTGGGACAATTGCCGAGGGCTATTTTTCATGGTTTCGCGTTTTGTCTTTCCGTTCGCGAGAAATAAGCATCCAAACTTGAAAATTTTGACGAAAATCAGACAAAATGTACACTTTACTCAAAATCTTGAAATCAAAATCAAAATCTTATCTGATCACTAAAAGATTTCAGAAAAATAGCCCTCGGAGAGACGATTCTTTTGAAGCCTGAACTGGTCGCTTTTCTTTAGCTTTCCCACATATCGAGAAATCCATGTTCAAAAATTGTTTTCTTGTTATCGCATGTTCGGAGAATTTAAATGAGACAGGTATACCCTACCAAGCTGTAACAAACACATTCTAAGCTTTAAAATGATATAAAAATTACCGTTGAATTCCAAGAATTGAACAAATTACAGTATTTCAAAATTTGCTGCAAATACCCGAACCAGCACCTTAAAGTGGCGATTCCTTTTGGGTGTATATTGTTTGTTTGTAAACGACCGGATCAAGTTGAGATTGTATGAATGAAGTTTTCCAAAATAATTTCGTTTTAGCACTCTAAGACCGTCCGGGCAATCCCACTTCAAATTTAATTTCTGACTAGGTTTAGGTACCAAATCTTTCCAACGATTGTGAAGACTTACTTACAAGTTCGAAGGAAGGGGGTTTCACAGATTGTATAATACAAACTAATAGATTAGCAAATTTGTGCTAAAATTCTAGCTTGCTTAGTTAATTTCTTGAGAACGAAGTGCGTTTGGACAAAATCTCGGAAGAAAAAAGACTTCCCAGCTTAGCAGAGGTATCGAAGGATATAACCGGCGTCTAAGAAAGCTTTAGCTATACTACAAGAAATTTGAAAAATTGCAATCGTTTGAGAACTAAAATTGAACTGGAAAATCAAAATAACTTTTAAACTCCACTAAAAAGAAAAATGTTATATAGATTTTCTGTATCACAGTCCAGTCAAAAAGTTAGTAATAACTTTCAAAATTGATGTCACCAAAAGGAATCACCACCTTAAACCACAACTGTCTACTGAAAGACAGATGAGTATTCAGTAACAAATGCTAACCCAGAAATCACTAACACGCAGTAAGGAGGTCTCAAGATCAAGGAAAATGGGGGCGTAAAGTGAAATGTGACATCACTTGATAAAGTAGAAGACTAACAAATAGCTTTTAAGTGTCAGTCAGAAAGAAAGCACGTATCAATCAAGTGACGGGAAGTGAAAAAATTTGGGGGTGAAAGGAAGGAGAAAGTGGAGAGAAAGAGAGCCAGAGACGAGGCAGATTGGGGGAGGGAAAGGATTAGGGGGGGGTCACCTGGGACTCCGCCTTCACTGGTGATGGAGGTGGGACTCTGAAGACTGTCCTCATCCGCTGTGGATCGTTTCTCCAGTTCAAAGGATCCAGAGCGAGGCCAGAGGCGAACCACTCTCACCATCAGCAGGACCATGTTGATCACATTGCGCAGTCGAGTCAGGCGGCGAGATGGAGATGGAGTTAGATTGCTGGCGGTTGTCGGTGTGTTGGCTGCGGATGAGAAACAAAGAGAGACAAAGGGATAGAGCTGAGATACAGAGTTTAAGTTAAGATTAACTGAGATATTTGAAAATAAATTGGCAGATGTAGTCTGAACTCAGCAAAATCAAATCAGTGACTGAATCTCAAAATTCAGCCCAGACTAATTCCCATCCCAAGTATCGACAAAGAAGCAGCTATAAACACTGACTGACCCCATGCTTATCCCCCCAAATGAGCTAACACCTAGCCAAATTTTTACAGAACCGCTACCAGCATACAAAAATTCCAGTTTAGGGGTTCATAAGAAATCGAAACATCTTATTTTTCATTAGGTTGAATACAGGTCAAGCCAGCAGCTCACTTTCCTCAAAATGTAATTGCCAGTAACTATGAAGAGCGTAGATCAAACAGCTGAAAGGGGGAAGCGGTAACTGATTAGGATATATTTAGCCATGCGAGCGGCACAGTAGGATAAAAGCAACTTACTCCCAATAATTTAGAAGCGATAACGTTACTAGTATTATTTGAACAAATTTCCACAGCATAGAAAAACCGAGAACAACTTTATCTGGTGTTAAACATGACATTTCAAATCGTAATTTATTGACATTGGGTGTTCCCTAGTAGCTTTCTCTGAAGACATCTTCTGTTGCCCCCACCCCATCCACAAGAGCGTATAAGCAGGATAATAAGGAATAGGGTTAGTTATTTACGTTTAAGCAAAATTTCAATGCACAAGCAGGGGGCTCAACTGAAAACATGACAAAGCGCTATCAGAATAAGTTGTCATAACAATCAAAATTAAATACTAAATTTTCTTTTTAAACTGAGACACAATATCATTCCCATCTAATTTCTACCTAACTATCACGCACAAATCACACAAATCACAGTTCCTATCACACAAATGTAGGGCAGTGGATCAACACCTTACCTCGTGATCTAGGAAAAAGAGGTGTGGGAAAAGCCATTTCGATCTGTTGACATCGATGAACGTGCGAATCCAAAGTGTTTATGATTAACTGAACCAGAATCAGTACACTTTCACGAATTGGAGGCTGATCAAAACGATACTAAAGCATAAAACAGCAAAAGTAAGGAACAAACAGATAAAATACAACTACAAGAAACGTCAGTTCAATCAACAGTGAATACATAAATTTTTGAACAGTGTAACCCTAGGTGTATAACAGGCTGTTGACAGAGTATTTTAAACAAGAAAGCCATACTTTCAATGCAAACAGCTAATCCCATTGCAAAAGTTAGACCCTAGGAACCAAACAAATTCGCAAGATACATGTGTGCTTGAAAAGCTATGAATTGAGAAACAATTCAAACGGAGTAGTTCGATTGAAAGAATCCTTGAATCCTTCCAAATTCAAAAACCCGAGACTGGTACAACACTTGAAATATTATAAACAGCAACCTTATAGAGAATCAGCAACGTAGACCAGAGCCAAGAATGTCGAACACTGGGTTCCAGAAACCAAATTGAATAATTGGGCGGCTGGTTGTCACTGGCGTAGCGCTGAGGAGACGGCAAATATTGCAGTAAACTCGTAGCAATTGGCAAAATCTGATTGCCCACAAAAAGATTATTGTCCAAAACCTATAGAATTACAGGAATCAGCTTTACTTGAATTGCACAATTTCGAAGAGCTTTTGCTTCCCTACTGTTCACAACAAAAAAATCAATCAATAAACCAATATGTAAACAAATTCAGATTAATTAAAACATTGAGATCAACTAACCTCAGGCAGGGCTGACAAGAACGCATTAGCTATAGCAGCAGCTCTAAAGCACACAAGGTGACACATCAAAATTGTGGCTGGAAAAGCTCTTCTATCTCCAAAACTGAGACAGTATCAAATAAATTCACAAAAGTTTAACAAACAAGCTAATGGTTTGTCGGAACCCAAAAGCCGCTACAAAACTCTGACAGGAAAATTTGAAAACGAGAGTACAATTTTTTCAAAAGCAAACCGACTCAAGACTACTAGTATCTGCAAACACAATACCTGAGACGCCACGGCGGAACAGTGAAGCTTTTCTCTGAAGTACTGAAACCCAATAGGACATTCAGATGACGCAGAACCACACTCTGAAGCAAACAAAGCGAACAAATAGAAATTGTAAAACACAAAAAACTAAAAATATAAAATAAATCCACAGGGCGGGAAACAGAGAAAGCACGGTTTGTTGTACCTGTTTTTTGGCGGCCGCTTTTTCATCAGGATTTACCATGGTCACTTTCGGACTTCCAAGAAACTACAAATAAAAAATATAGATACTGTAGAAGCAAAATAAACTACAGAGCATACAAACAGTGGATACATAAATTATTATTATTATATTATCTTACATATATGTTATATAAATTATTATACATAATTACCACAATACTTTAACCTAGGGTCGGATCCTGGGGGGCTTATCCCAAGAAAATTCTGAGGGGAACTTGCACCTTGAACCCGAAGAGTATTCAAGGAGGCCTGTACCATAAGCATAAACTAACGCTAGTATTAATATAAATTCGCAATTTGTAATGAGTTTGCAGCAAAGATAACCATCAACTGTTAGGAAACGTTCAAAATTTCGAAAGCTTTTCAGTAAAATTTACGCAATTTCGGTGCGAAAACCTATTTCCCGACCATTTCTGCTTACCCCTTGCCCCTGACGGAGGTAGGTTTGTTGTACCTTGTCCGGGCTGGGGGGGGGAGGCTTAGACCCCCACCTCCCTATCCTCCGTGTTAAACTATGATACCACCCCTGCGCTTAGGCTGACCTTCATAAACAAAAGAATCAGCAGTGCTGCAGTGTGTCGTTCAGGATTTTCCAAGTCCATGCTTTTAGATAACAGCATCGTGAAATTGCTCTCTTCATCCGTAAATTCCTTCAGTCGACCCAGAGTCTGACCAGGATCTAAAAAACAAACGCATCATCCAGCCGAAACAAGAGCTTACCATATTTTATAAAAATAGCTGCGGCTAAGTACAAAGTCAAATTTCGAAGTAAAATTATTAGACATGGCTATAAAACTGCCAAACGGTGATGCGAAAACATCACAAAAACTAATTTAACACAAATCATTGGACTTACCCTTAAGCTAAAACATATGCTTTGTTAATTACAGTAATATATACAGATCAGTGCACTGACCTAGCTAACAGCAACAGCTCCCAATTATATACGTATATTGCATACTACAAATAAAAATAAAAAACAAAAATACAAAAAACAATAGATATTTCAAACCAGAAATTATACCTAAACTTCCACAAGAGTGACGCGGTGATTTAGGATTGCCTTGCGGTGGTTTTGCATTGTCACCTGCAACCAATCAGTCAATACAAAACAGCACAATTGCAGTGTGTTCAACTTCTAAAAACTAATCTATAGGTGGTGTGGTCTACTTTGTTTTCAGCTAATAGTTAAAGCTAATCTCAAACTGTTTACAGCACGTAATTCTATCAATAAGATCAGTTTCATCAAACACTAACAACTTCTTCTATATACACCGATATTTTCGTAGAAACAAATAATTTTTCATTTTGCAATTCAAACGAGAATATGTTAAAATGTTTAGACGAAGCTGGTCTCAGATGTGTTTAATAACTAAGCTTGTGTGCGACAGTAACTACTAAATACTATCCATGAGAGCCAGGGGCGCACCCAGGATTTTGAAAAGGGGGGGGGTCGAGCCGAAAAAATTTTTTGCTTTCGCCCGACACGTTTACGCGTGGGGAGGGGGGTGGTGGTGGCAAAGTTTTCAACAAAGAGTTCATTTTGGGTGCAGCAAAAATAACGAGATTTAAGACTAGTCGCCAGACGGGAGGTCTGGGGGGCGGAGCCCCCCAGAAGTTGAGAAAATTTTTGAAATTTTGAAAAAAGCCGTAATGAAAATCTTTAAAAAGATTTCAATAAAAGTTGAGAAATTCTTTGACATAATGGCAATGTTTGTATTGGAAAGCTTGAAAAGATTTGAATAAAAAGCTCTGCCAGGCGCATTGTTAAAATTTTAATTTGTTAAAATCGAGATAGAATAGTGCCGCAGGCGCTGAAATTCAGTAAAATGGAAATAGAAAAATAGAAAAGCGAAGCAGGCGCGAAAAATTGAGGTAAAATAGCGCCGGACGCGCCAAAACGTTTTAACAGTTATTAAAGATTAGCGCCGCAGGCGAGAAATATTTTTAAATTCAGTTAGAAAGGCACCGCAGGCCCGAAAAATTTTGAATATTCAGTTTAGAAAAGCGCCGCAGGCGAGAAAAATTATAAAAACCGAGATAGAAAAGCGCCGCAGGCGAGAAAAATTATAAATATCGAGATAGAACAGCGCCGCAGACGAGAAAAATTATAAAAACCGAGATAGGAAAGCGCCGCAGGCGAGAAAATCTTTAAAAACCGAGATAGAAAAGCGCCGCAGGCGAGAAAAATTATAAAAACCGAGATAGGAAAGCGCCGCAGGCGAGAAAATCTTTAAAAACCGAGATAGAAAAGCGCCGCAGGCGAGAAAAATTATAAAAATCGAGATAGAAAAGCGCTGCAGGCGAGAAAAATTATAAAAACCGAGATAGGAAAGCGCCGCAGGCGAGAAAAATTATAAAAATCGAGATAGAACAGCGAAGCAGACGAGAAAAAATATAAAAACCGAGATAGGGTAGCGCCGCAGGCGAGAAAATCTTTAAAAACCGAGATAGAAAAGCGCCGCAGGCGAGAAAAATTATAAAAATCGAGATAGAAAAGCGCCGCAGGCGAGAAAATCTTTAAAAACCGAGATAGAAAAGCGCCGCAGGCGAGAAAAACTATAAAAATCGAGATAGAAAAGCGCCGCAGGCGAGAAAAACTATAAAAATCGAGATAGAAAAGCGCCGCAGGCGCGAGAAATTTTCATAATTTTTAATTTTATGCCCTAAAATTAGCACAATTTTTGCTTTCTCCCCAAAAATTCCCGGGGGGGGGTCGGACAAAAAGGGGGGGGGGGGGGGGCGGAACCCCCAAAACCCCCCCCCCCTGGGTGCGCCCATGATGAGAGCCATCCTAGACGACTATAGGTACACAATTATTACATATGATAACTTTTCCATGAATCTATACACAACTTCTAGTCTAGTGCAGTACAGTCTGGAAGAGTATACAGTAACGAGTAAAAGGGGAGAACAATATCAAATACTCAGGTTTGCATACCAAATTTGTGTAACTCCACTAACTAATTGAATTAATTCAGCATGGAAGAACATGTTGCATGACATGTTACTCATGGTTTGGATCAAGCATAGCTTCGGTAGCTCAGTTGATAAAGCGGCCAAAACACTACTAATCTAGAAGTCGTTCGATCGAGGAATCTCGACCAGGTCCAAAGTTTCCCGGTCAAGCTATACTTTCATCTATTGGCAGTACAACTGACTTTTACATCCCAACTCAGGTGAGTTCTAAGAATTTCAAGCTTCATAAAGAAACCTTTAACGGTAATTATTTCGTTACTGTAAACTCTTACTAGTTGACTAGTACAACTGCCACTAAGTACATAATTGCATTGCTCAAAACTAAGACGTGCCGGCATCGTTCTGTGTGCGTCAGGGCATGGCAGCCAAAGAATATAAAGAATCTACGTGAACATACTTTCTCAGAGAAAACAATTGAAATGGCATGCCTCAGACGTGAAATAAAGAACAATGATTGCACGATACAACGCATTACGTATGCAATAAAATGAACGGGACGGAATGCCTAAACTATACCGACTATGGAATTACTTACGCTTTCGTAAACAATCTAAAATGTGTTTTACACTACATTATTGTCTGTCAAATTTAGACGGATCAACACGTCCTACAATAATTCGTGTTCTGGGGAAACTCAGAACGCTTACACTGGGTTATTGTATTTTAGCTAATTCTACACTCACTAGTCTACAAATGTTAAGTTCTTCAACTAAGTGCAATATTATAATCAGCCGACAATATTTACCCAAAATGACATAAACATTAAAAAATAAGGTACAACGTTTAAAACAAAAAGGGGATATGAAAAATGCAACACTCCAGAACAAATAACTTACCCTAAGTATACTGAATTTACAAAACTTTCAATGCAGTGGAAACAGAAAAAAATTAGCAAACATCGGGGGGTATAGTTTTGTGAGGACAGAAATTATTAGATAAAGTGAGAGTGATGACTGATGATAAGTGTCAATCAAACATGTGAGCCACACCAGATACTCTGAGACACAAACCTGCAATCTAGACTTTCGAAAACAATTGAGGGGAGGGCGATTAAGTTTTTTAATTCTTTACTGCTGACTGGAAGTTTTGATTACTGCGTAACTTAGGAAATAAGTACATAATAAGAGTGTGATAAGCGCCAAGCTGACTGTTTTCAGCCTGCAAACGTGATCAGCTCGATAACGGCTGACCTCCACAACTCGTAGTCATCTCTTGCAGATGCGCACACAGTGCATGCGTACGGCAGCTAGCTCTATGGTTACGTATTCAAGCCGGTCTTGAAATGTCACTTATCTAAAGAGGGTCATTTGTGTTCGCAAGCTAATAACAAAGAGCGTGGCGTTTGTCAGAATATTAATTCGAAATAAACAAATTTTAGTCAAATTTTGCGACTATGCGGGGCTATACCGCACAAAGACTAAACCCCAGAATTCAGAATTTAGAATTATGTAAAAGCAAATTTAGGCAAATCTGGGACAAAAGCTCCACTAGAAATAGAAAAATCCCAAGACTCCTTCGCCTCCCCGACAAGCTAATGGCATCTAACTTCTACCTTGTGCAATTGCTTCAAAGCTCAGTCACAGAGTAAGTCTCCATGATTCAGTTTGTGATAAACATTTCCTTCGACAAAAACAGGCTCAGGCCATGCAAGTGATTGGGAGAATAAAACTTTGGAAATCGTAAGTTTTCCAAACTTCCTGTATGTGAAATTTTACTAATTTCTCTGTTCTTTTGTTCCCAAAGACTTCTTCATTTCGTTAAAATGGCATCATGGTTTCCATCTAATTTCAATTAGAAAAGATGAACAATTTTTAAATTCAACAATTTGAACAGTTTTACCAAGAGTACATAACTAAGAGTATGACAAGCGTCACACTCTCAGTTACTGAGCTGGGAACATGATCTGCACGATAACGGCTGACCCTCCCCACAAATTGGGCCCCAGTGACCCTCCCCCCACAAAGGAGTACCTAGTACACATTTGTGTACGGTCTGTATGTTTGTGTTGACGCCAAAACATTCTGTCAGCAGCTGACCACTTTCGAGCTTCAATACATAAACATACAAGCGAGTGATCGTACACAAATGTGTACTGGGTACTCATTGTGTGGGAGGGGGTTTCACTGGGGTCTAATTTGTGGGGGGTAGGCCGTTATCGTGCAGATGATATCCCTAGCTTACTAACTAAGAGTGTGACGCTTGTCACGCTCTAAGTTATTATGTACTCTTGATCTTACTTTTCTTTTTTGCAACCATTTGTCACTATACTATTGGCCAGTGCTATCAGTTTGAAAACGTGGAGGGGAAGGGAAAGTACGACAAAAACAAAGGGAATTAACGGAAACACTCCTAGAGACGAAGAGAAGTTGCCAACAAACAGCACCAAGACCACGAACACGATCGTAGCAGAGTCAACAGCAACGGACAGAGCAATCACAACACTAAAATCAGCGACTGGACACAGGGCAGTGAAACGCCAAGAGTGAGCGAAACGAAGTCAGCAGTGAATGTTTGTGATCAAGTCGTCAAACGTGGAAACAAAGATAAGAAGGACGGGACACCAACAAACACCCAACTCCCCCTGAAACCGCCCCCGAAGTCAGTAGCAACAAACACGCAGCACTGCAACAGAAGAGATGAGTTGAATCCGGGCTAAAAGAGGTTTCCGAAACGTCAGGCTGTAAGCAGATAGCTAGGAATGACGTCACAAAGCTGTTTTCTTCAAGTTGAAACTTTTAACGAAGCAGTGCATTTTAACCTGTGCCCATGTTTTCTGTCCATTTGCAGTACAAAATATCAACTTTAGAAGCCATGATCTCCTCCCAAACTAATAAAAATGGATGGAACGATTTCCAACGTCAACGGTTAATAAAATAATGAATAAACTGCCCGTGGACCCAACTGAAATTCCCGCCTGAACGAGTAGCACACAGAAAGGAATAGTGATCCTGACATAATATACCTACAGTAATTGTTTTCTTCAACAGACAGAGATCAAAGTCAGTGAACAAGCCACAACCAACAGTGCGCCAGAAATCCAACCTCACCAGGCTTCGTGAACAGTGGAAATGCAAAGAACGCTCCAATCAGACCTCAAACTGGACAGACAAGAGACAGGACAGGGGAGTGAGCGCGGCGAAAAATTGAGGCACAAACGAGACGAGACAATATATACCTGCTGTGGAGGTCACAGTGCTAGGAGAAGCGGAAATACCGAAACTTCCGAACAGACTGAGCGCCTCCTGAAAGACCGGACTGTAGCAGAAGTCGGCCGCGCCCGGTCCACAACCGCTCGGATCCTCGTTCCGGAGAATGGCGTCCAACCCGGATCCGAAACTGTTGCTCAGACTACTGAGGGAGGTGCTCAGTCGCTGCTGAAAGGTCTGCCAGGCTCGAACGACTCGAATCATGGTCACAACCTTTCGAACCTTGCGACGACCCGACTCCGCATGAATGCTGCTCCGATTGAAGCCGGACTGGGTTCGGGACGTGTCCCGATGTTGACGACGAGCCGAGGGCCGACGAGACTGGGGAACACTGGGCGAGATGGTATCGAAGACTGAAAAAGGCTCACCGAACGGGGTACCTGAAGGCACACAACCACACACACGTACCACCAGACAGAACAAAGGAGAATCATTATTTATATTATAAGATGCCAAATTTTCCAAAACAAATTATGTGTTCGGTATGACCGCTTTATGTTTAGGCTTTGAGAGTCCAATAATAATGAAGGAGGATGACTGAACGTGAAACCTAAGTTGATTAACAGAGAAAAAGCATTAATTAATAATCAAAGACGCAAACTTTAAATCACGAAAACATTCACCAAATAATTTAGTTGACTTTGAGGGTAAAGAGCATTGGAAAATTTGAAAAATTAAAATGTGTTCACTAATGATTTTAATCTATGTTGTATAGACAGTCAGTCATGAAAAATGGCATATAAGCAATTAATAAATAAATAAATATATATATATATACCCTGCATTATTTTTGACTTGACATTAGCTGAAATTATTTTCTGATGAGGCAGTGCCTGTTCCATATTTTGAACTATGGATCTGACTTGCTGAACTGTGCGCTCCAGCGCAGCTCTTGCACGGCTCACTTTTCGCTGATAGATTTCACTCATCGGATCAGAATGGGCCAAGTCTGAAAAAATCAGTCGCAGACGAGGTTGGAAAGTCAATACTATACGTGATATCAAGAGTCCATAATTTATTCCTTAATATTATAGAAGAAGAGTAAGCCACTAGAGGGCTTCTCTTCTTGACATTGCGTAACGGTGCTCCGACCACAATACGCGAATGTTCCCCCGTTTGGTGGGGGGGGGGGGTCGACGAGCATACCCCCTCCCCGTTTGGTGGGGGATATGCAAAATGGGTCCCCGTTTGGTGGGGGGGGGGTATGCAAAAGGAGTCCCCGTTTGGTGGGGGGGGTATGCAAAAGGGGTCCCCGTTTGGTGGGGGGGTAGGCAGAATGGGGTCCCCGTTTGGGGGGGGGGTCGCCAAGTTAGGCTAAGATTGGATGAATCTGATTGGCTGTTGGCGACCACCACCCACCAAACGGGGACTTTTTTGTCTACCCCCCCCCCACCAAACGGGGACCCCTTTTGCATACCCCCCACCAAACGGGGACCTCTCTTTGCTACCCCCCCCCACCAAACGGGGACCCATTTGCGAATAGAACAAAAACTACCGTAATCCTCTGCTCTACCCCCCCCCCCCACCAAACGGGGAGGGGGTCTCTGCAATCTGATTGGCTGTTGGCTACCCCCCACCAAACGGGGACCTCTTTTCTGCTACCCCCCCCCCACCAAACGGAGGGGGGTATGCTATGTCGAAGAGAGCTACCCCCCCCCCCACCAGACGGGGGAACATTCGCGTATTGTGGTCGGAGCACCGTTACGCAATGCCAAGAAGAGGAGCCCTCTAGTGGCTTACTCTTCTTCTTATATATAGTGCAATTATGCACTCTTGGTAATATTAGGGCATATATATATATATATATATATATATATATATATATATATATATATATATATATATATATATGTTTTGGACTAAACACGGAAAAAAATTACGCTAAACTAGTGATAATAGTGTCGTGACGGGTGGGAGTTTTACTTTTGATCTGATAGTTCAAGCCATGCTAGCTTCAGTTTTCCTCTTTAGAAATGGCCTATAAGCCCGTTTCAGTGACCGGAAGCTCTATCCAACCCAGCTAGCTTCGTATCCTTAATTAATCCTTAAACCCATCCTTAATTGGTTCGTAAATTGGTACTACGCTTATTGAGAGGTAACAGGAGACTGTAGGATTTTCCTAACTCAAGGACTCTGTATTTGGGGATAAACACCGGGCACAACTGATCCTGACAATTTCCCGGGAATGCGTTTGTATTTTCATTTTTAAATAGTATATTTCCAAAATCGCTAGTATTGGGTGGCTCACAAAGCTTCTTAATTAATTGAAGCACGAAACGTGTAGGTCTTTCGAGAAGAAGTTTTGGACTACGTTACTTGATAACTATCCAAACTCAATACAGTAATTTATTATTTCATCGACTCAAAAACTCACCAGTCGCAAAAGCAATATCGCCGGACTGTTCAAGAGCCACCTGAGCCTCGAGGGACAAAGCATCGAAACGAGCCAGAAAGAAGTCCCATGTCAAGATGGGTTCCTCGGGCAAAAGACTACTCAGAAGATAAAGATGGTGAATTAGAAGCGGTCGATCCTGAATTACGCCATCAAACTGGGCCTCCAAGCAACCGCACAGTGCCTAGAATAAACAGCAAATGGTTGAAAAGGATGTAGAAAAGTCCTGGTGGGAATCGAAACGCAGAACCATCCACTTACAAACTGCATTCATTTCCTAATCGCTTGTACTGTAACACAATAATTTAGCCAAATCAGTTTAAAATAGAAGTCAAACAGGTAGTTACAATTACCGCTATTACCGCATTCCACAAACCACGCTAACATTTTCGTGCTGTATACTCACTCACCTTGACGGTCGGTGAGGGAATTGTTTCCAGATACAGGAGGGCCCGCTGAGATACAAAAGAATTGGGATCAAAAACACTGGAAATGAGAAAAGAGAACCCGTTTGCCAGCGAAGACTGGATGATCTGATTGCCACGAACTGGAGCCGGATCCAAAAATCGAGCCAAAACTGTAAATTTTTCTACTAAATAGACAAAAACAAATCAACGACAGAGAATGTCTTAGGCCAAAAGCAGTTTATTACATTTTACAGTCTACAATCTGAAGCAAATTCATTTTGGAAAATTCAGCAAATTTTGTTGTAATTTTTTCGCACAGTCTAACGCTTAGTTTGGATCGCGTACTAAGAAATTTTCGTACTCCTTTCCGTTCTTTACAAAATGATTACTTGGGTATATCCAGCTGATTTCGGAAAAAAGCAAAAATTATAGCAGATAAACAGAGAGGAAAGGCTAATACGTATCGAACCTGCAGCAAAACGCTCCTGCCAGTCTTGTGACGAAAATGATTGATTCACAAGTTTCCAGAAGACTTCAGGCCCACAGGGTAATGTAAGACAGTGTAGAATCAGCGGAACACAGACTTGCGATACATGACTGTATTGTGCCTGGACTAGTTTCCAAAATCTGCAGTAAAAAAACAAGATAAGTCAGTCTCAAATTTTATGAAAGCAAATCTGCTCACTGCTATGCACAAATCTGGGGAAAATGGAAAACGCTGCCCTCGCGATCTTGCATACAAGGAGTAAATAGCAGTAAGATAGGCCAATCGTGAATGTAGAATTTTAATGAAGACGGGTACATTCTTACGAAATAAAAAACTCAAAAACAATACTTTGGGATAAGAATATTTTCTTGTGCCCATATCAGAAACCCTCGATATTCGCGATGGGCTCGATTTAAAGCCTCCACATGAAGGCAGAGATATTTGACAGACTGGAGTAGAAAGAATGCAACGTCTGGATCAGGGTGGATTTCCACATCCTAAAACAGGAAAATCAAATCTATTCTTAAAATATTCTAAAAAGCTATAATTAGTAACAACCTGACACCAATTTTTGAAATTTCTGAAAAATTCCTATAAATCTTGTCCAAATCAGTTATCGTAAGGTAAACCCTCGATGATAGTAAACAAAATGAGGTTCACAAGTCAAGATTTCTCGTGCGAGAACTATCTTACAGCTTGAGGCAAAGTTAGCGAAGCCTAATGCACGCACAAATTTACACTCTCACAAACTGGCGCCAAAAAGCACTGACGTACAATTAGTAAAGCATAGAGCAACTGCAACTGAGCAGGCAAATCTTCCAGAGTAAATCGGAATTTTCCCTGACTCGTGTGCCAGTAGAGCAGCTCTGACATGTGGGACTGGTGCGGTGTGGCGCTGTGAGTAACCTCTCGTTCGTCTATCAGAGTGGCCGATACCACCTTACAGGTGGCCATGCCAACGTCAGTTTCTGTCAACGTCACTGCCTGTGCCATTGCTGTTTCCACCTGCAACAAAAATGAACTGAAAAGGGAATAAGTGCAGAAGGCGGAATGTCTGTCCTGTAACGTTGGTTGAGTTGTTTCGAAAAATCTTACAGGTACCTCGTCTGGTAGCAAAAAAAGAAGCGTTTTTGTTTGTTGAAATTACAATAATATTTAAGGCGCAGTGCTTGTTTATGCACCTAAAAATCTTACACGGCTAGATCCTCATGATTACGGCTTGCACTTTCAGGGGAGAACCATCGCTTTTGGTGTCTAATCAGCCAACAGCAAACAAAAATAATAGAACAGATATAATAAATAAAATTTTGTCAGAACCATTGTGACTTCGTATCGTTGCCAGAAAAAGCATCACTGCAGATGAAACCTTCTTAGGACAAATACATTGTATTAAACTCAAAGACAAATCGCAGAAGAGCTGGAAAAGATAGGCAGAAAAAATCTGGAGGTTATTCTACTACGAATTTTCCTAAAAATCTATATCTTATTTTGATCAGATTTTCACAGAGTTAACGATAACACATACACACCACGTAACATATGGTTAAGTTACTTACTTCTTCAGACGGCAGAACTCCCACATATTCCAGATCTTCCATTTCAACCTGTTCCATGGCTTTCTGTATTGTGGGCATCGCGAAGTCAGGAGTCAGTGAGAGATCCGTGTCATCCTTAATTTCAGTTCCTTTAAGAAACAAAAATCTTTCAAATCTCTGATACTTCCACAATGGACGCTTCAAAAGCATCACACAGCTCGCGCACAAAGCGAAAATTAAAAAAGAATCTGAATAATAGTGCAGATGCAAAGTACCTACGTGTCATGACTGAATAACGGAATGCTTTTTGGTATTTCAAGGATATTTAAGGTGGTGATTCCCTTTGGTCACATAAAGTTTGCACCATTATTATTCATTCATTACTTGAAGTTAAGGAGCCATTCTTATATCAAAATGCAGCTTGACATTTTCTCTTTTTAATGCATACCATGAAACTAATGTTGCTTTTCAAAAGCATTTTTAACACATTTTAGAAGAAGTATAATGTTCCAGATTTTTTGCAGACTCAAGTAAATTTTTTCGCGAGTCACCGGTAATATTATTCAATACCTCCATCAAATAGCTGGGGACGATTTTTTATTTATTGTGAAATCGCTCTTCGTTATAAATAAGCTGAAATGTGTGCGTAACCTGTATTTTGCTTACTTTTTCCAAATTTATCAAGCGATTACTTTAGCTAGAAAGCAGTATTCTGGGAAACTAAAAAAACGTCCCTGGGTATATTTGTGCAGAACACATCTGTTCAGTAGCAGCCCTCCAGCGTGCATGGTGAATGTTCCACAATCTTTGGAAAAAATTGGTCGTGTTTTTGCAAAAACTACATTTTTTATGATAGCAGCCTACGGTATGGCTGTTGGAAGACGATCATGCGTCGGATAATTTACCCCTATGAGACCTTCAGTCGACGCCTTAGTTGATTTTAGGCTTGGTAGTTAAGATTTGGTTATTTGATTTCTGCAAAAATGACAAGTTTTGGACACCAAAACAAGAAAATCGGCTTATTTCACGGTAGAGAAAAGTAGAATGTTGCTTTAAAAGAAAATTAAGTAACGAGATCTTTGAATGAATATAGTCGTAAGATAGCGCGCCAAACTTCAGTTGGAAAAACCGCCCTGACCGGAAATCCCGAATTTTTGAATCGGGATTGCTCGGACGATGTTAGAACGCTAAAAGAACGTATTTCGGAAAGTTTCGTCAAATTTCATCTTGATTTACGCCGCCAACCGACAATATGTGCCCAAAAGGAATCACCACCTTAATGCAGATGCAAAGTACCTACACGTACGTGTATAAAAAAGCGATTGACACAGAAAATATTCCTGACTCGAAAACTCAAAGGCTATTAAAATATTATACATTAGAAAGTAAAAGCAAAGAATCAGACGTCCGCTGAAAAATGTCATAACGGAACGCTTTTTGGGGGTTCAAAAATATTTACTCGCTACAGCAATTTGGTTATGTACGTAGCTTCACAATACTCATAAATAATAGACAAGGAAAAAAGCATGCCGTGCAGTCACTAAGGTGAAAAGGGAGACAAGTGGTGTTGATTTTCACTGATTATTGTGTGATTAATGAATTGTTTCCTTCCTTTACGGACCCGCCTGCTAGCCCACGTTTTCCAAAATTTTCAATTATTACGTAAACCATTACCATCAATATCAAGCACAGTTTCCATAGATCGACGCGGCACTGCATGAGGTCCACCGCCCGTAGCCAAATCAGAGGAAGGGATCTCCTCCGTAGTCACAGCCGTCTGCGGTGACATCAATTCCTCTGTTTCATCCCAAAACGTGTCATAGTCTATGTCTGGATGAAGCTCTATCTTCACGGGCTCAACTGGACAAACATGTTCAATGATGACAAGAAATATCTGAAATAGAATAGCTCATATTAGAGCGCGGCATACAAACAAAAACTATAAAATTCCTACTTGGATCAGAATTTATTAGTGACACTCTTCCTCAACATACGAATACGTCGTCACAAATCACAAGTCAAAAGCACATGCGACCGGATAACTGGTACTGCCGAACGACAATACACTAAGTTAAACAAAGAAAAGTTTACAAGCACAAATTGTTTATTGCACACACGCATACAGACAATTAGAATAATCCATAGTGTAGTATCTGGAAATTCACCTCATAGAAAACTGTAGATTCTCGACAGAAAATACAGTCTACAAAATCATCATATTCAGGATTATCACAAATGTGAGTTCCAGTCCAGGGTGAGCGAACGATCTCAGAAAGAGTCCGCAACAACTTCTGAACAATAGCATCATCCACACCGCCATGGGGTACAATCTCGGCCAATTCCATCTAAAGTAAGTGTCAACTATTTAGGTAGGTAAAACTTGCCTATTGCAACAACAAAACACAACTATACTCAGTTGGTCACAAAGGTGGCTGCTACGAGCTTCAGTGCAAAGTTTAGCAGGCGTTTGATGACAGTAGGGGCCCAATTTGCGGAGAAAGCGGATAAGCCAGTTCTTAATTATACCAAGAGTCCATGATTTTCTTCTATATATTAGAAGAAGAGTAAGCCACTAGAGGGCTCCTCTTCTTGGCATTGCGTAACGATGCTCCGACCACAATACGCGAATGTTCCCCCGGTTGGGGGGGGGGGGGTCGACAGGTATACCCCCTCCGTTTGGTGGGGGGCGGGAACCGAAAGTGGTCCCCGTTTGGTGGGGGGGGGGTAGCCGAAAGTGGTCCCCGTTTGGTGGGGGGGGGGGTAGCCGAAAGTGGTCCCCGTTTGGTGGGGGGTAGCCGAAAGTGGTTCCCGTTTGGTGGGGGGGGGGGTAGCCGTAAGTGGTCCCCGTTTGGGGGGGGGGGGTCGCTGAAAGAGGTCCCCGGTTGGGGGGGGGGGGTGGGTGAAAGAGGTTGCCGTTTGGGGGGGGTCACAAAAAGTGGTCCCCGCTTGGGGGGGGGGGGGGGGGTGGGCCAACAGCCAATCAGAATGAGCAAAACTTAGCCTGCTTGAGCGACCCCCCCCCCAACGGGGACCCATTTACGAATAGAACAAAAACTACCGTAACCCTCTGCTCTACCCCCCCCCCCCACCAAACGGAGGAGGGGTTTCTGCAATCTGATTGGCTGTTGGCTACTTCCCCACCAAACGGGGACCTCTTTTTGGCTACCCCCCCCCCACCAAACGGAGGGGGGGGGGGGTATGCTATGTCGAAGAGAGCTACCCCCCCACCAAACGGGGGAACATTCGCGTATTGTGGTCGGAGCACCGTTACGCAATGCCAAGAAGAGGAGCCCTCCAGTGGCTTACTCTTCTTCTTAATAATAGTGCAATTATGCACTCTTGATTATACGTATTGATTATGAGAAAACGATCAAAACTAAGCCACAATCCTATATTTATTATCAATTGTTAAACCTGTTTAACAATAACATCCAGCATAAGTAGAAAGAATGTAACATTGGTTGTTCGTTGATCTTCAGTTTGATCGAAAACAGAAGGCTGAGGAAAAAGCGGAGACCCTTCCTGACTGAATGGGGATCCTGGACGTAGTTCGGCTTCAAACAGTAGATCCTGATCTCCAAGGCTTGTCTAAAAGACTCAAAATCGAAGTTAATAAAGCCTCCAAATTCAAAACTCGATCACCTATCAGTTTATTTGCTTTTATATATTTGCTATGTAGCTTGTTTTCAGAGGATGCAACCTTCCTTTGCCGCCTTCATTTCACATAAACGAAGACTTCTTGAAAATTGGCAAGATTTAGCTCGTGTTTTTACACATACAGACTAAAACAGCTCACAAAGGATACTCAAATGGAACACTTCAGAACCAATTTCTTCCAATGACGAAACTTTTCAAAAACAGTCCTGTTACAACGAATTCATTCAAACTAACTCGTTTGATTAGTTTAGGTTTATCTGAAGCAGAGCCTGGAGCGCCAGGATTAGAAATAGTGCGAACAGCGCCTTGAAAAAATTCCAACAAAATGCCCATAGGAATCATGATATCCAAACCAGATAACACCTAAAAAACAAAGCTTACAAACATACTTGCAATTGCATCCTCTGTTAAATCAACGGTCCTTTGCTTTAACAGGGCACCGGCAACTTTTACTTTTAGAAAATGATTTAATTAATTCCCCAAAAGGTCGTGAAGCCAAATTGCGAATTGCAATTAGAAGAAACAAGTTTAAACTCTCACAAGAATGCAAAAATTGGTTTATGAGTGATAGTAACATTACAAAATGCAATTCATAATCAGAGTTTTTAGATTAAAACCCCTTGATCTAAACTCATCTACCTGGAGCCATTCCAAAGCCTGCTGCTGAACACTGAAATCATCAGCGCTTAAGCGATGACCAACAAAATGATAAATATCTCTGGCTGGAAATGGCAAAGGACACATTTCTATCTCAAAAATCTTGCTAAAAACAAGGTACGAAAGCAAATATTACAAAAAGTATCGAGTGAACTGGCCTTATTCTAGTGGGTGACCCAAAAACACCCTCCCCCCAAACATCGCCCCCTCCCCCCAAAAAGTGGGAACCCCCTTTTAGTACCAAATTTTCCCCTGAAAAGATCGCGCAAAAGGCCACATTTTCAAATATTGTTCGGCTTCGCCGCAGATTCTTACTCAATTTTTGCCCTTTTCAACACTGCTTCAATCTGCTTATTTTTGCGATAAAAAATTAACTTTTGCTGTGCATGCTAGAAAAATATCGCTATTTTTAGCATATTTCAGAAAACTTCCCCCCAAATATTCCTTGCCCCTCGGACTTTTGGGGGCCTCCCAAGAAGCCCCCCCAAGAAACAAATATCCCTAGAATAAGTCCAGTTGACAGGGTAAAACAATGGACCTCAGAGGATGCGCAGAGACCTTTCGAATGCTGCTACCAAAATCGTCTACATTATTTCTTATTTCTTCAGTATCTTCGATTTCTTGTGCAGAAGCCAAGCTTAATATACATATGCTTATAGGAAAACATTTGCCAACACAAATAATTTCGTTTCTTGTACTATGTAAACATTTTAAACTACACTTTATCTCTCTCTACTAAGGACCGGAAAGAATAGAAAATCACAGTCTCCCAGTGTTGATAGATCATAAGGCAAAACTGAAGTCTTTAGAGTTGTCCCTACCTCAATGCTGTTGTGCTGACTTGACTAACATGAATATGTAAACTTAGAACTAACCAAAGAAGAACTTTCAGTTCAATGAGATCATTTTCTGGAATTTCTGAAACTATCGCCTCCAACCAATATGGCATAATTCTATCCCAAGCCTGAAAATGGCTTAAATTTCAGTATTTATTATTAGTGTAATTGAAGATTTGTTCTAAAGGACCTGGCTTATTTTTATTGGGGGGGGGGCCCACTCGGCAACCTCTCCCCCCCATTCGAGGTCCCCCCCCATAAATTATGACCTCCCCCCCATAACCCAAAAAATTGCCAGATTTCACCATTCTTACCCTAAATTTTCAAAACATTTTCCGGGTTCGCCGGAATTTTAACGAAATTTTCGCAATTTTAGCGTAAAAAACACCTAAAATTAGTCATTTTTTAGCGATTTTTGGCAATTTTTACACAACAAAACGTAACAATTTGCAAATTTTTTTCCAAAAATATGCCCCCCCCACTTTTGGTGAGCCCCCCCCATCAATGGAGGGAACTTTGAGCCCCCCCCATATCGCCCCCCCCCCATAAATTTTGGCCTACAAATAAGCCAGAGGACCTGCCTACTTAATTTTTCCAACAAGAATAAAATACAATTGTAAAATTAATTTTCAAATCTCACATGAGTTATCAATCTCACAGACGAAAACCATTATCATAACAAAAACAAAACAATTAATGCCAATTCCTGTTGTTACGGTACCAGATTTTTAATAATTTTAATGATTTTAAAGATTATGTAACACACACGTGTTGACAGTAGTGAAAACAGATTTATATATCACTAATATTAATTAAGGGACTGGTTAAATACATACGGCATAAGTGATAATATCATAGGGAATTAAAGCCAAGATTCTTGAAAGACCCTCCTTCAGTTGATCAGTTCGTGTACACAAAGTATCCCTAAATCACGAAAAAAATTATATAAATGTTAATAGTTAGTTAAACTAAAAGTTAATTAAATTGTTTAACGCGTCCATGCTAGAATACGGCAGTCAAGAGTAAACTGTAGAAAACTAAATCACACCGCAATCCATTCCAAATACATAATACGTGAAAACCAAATATTTAGTACCATGTCCCTCCAACTCTGGCATACTCCGGCGGAGACGGCAACAGACAGTTGACGAAGACCTCAAAATGTGATCCTAAAACGTTGGGCAGCCAGTCACAGACAAATTCACTCTTCAGCTGTTCCATGGCCACTCCGGCTGCGTCTAAAATACACAAAATCATATTTATAAAAATACAATAAACTAAAAGTTAAGAGAACAGTACTGTTTTTAAACGTTATCCAGCATTCATAAGTTTTCATTTAGTAATTAGTTACTGTAGACTGTGCAACGAAGAGGAAGAAACTGTCGGCCATCTCTTGTCGCGGTGCCCAGCCATGGTATTCGGGGCCTCTGACCTGCTGGAACCGGAGGCACTGCGGTACTCGAAAGTCTTGAATTTCCTGCATGGCTAACGCTAACGCCGAAGCTGTGGCTTAACCGTTAGCCGCTTAGCCGGCCTGGCCGTGCTGCTGGAAGAACAAGAAGGTTAGTTATCAAGGCAAATTCCCTAGAAATTCAGATCAGGCAAGACTTTATAGCTATATCTACTGGTAGAATCTTGATCTATGCTAAAAACTAACAAATTTAGCACCAACCGTTTGAGAGAAGTGCGGTCACTCCAAACCACTGAAACAGCATTGCCAACAATCGACCAACTGCATCCTAAAACAAACAAAGCGAATGCGACTTATGATCTCTCACTCAAGAAGTATTAGTTAAGTTGTATCAGTAGAAATAGAAAGTCGTTACCGACATACTGAGCGCTTCAACTCAACTCTACTACTGATAATAAAACTGAGATTTCGCAATAAGCCAGCAGCTCTCATTAAAATGTACTAAATTCTTTTTAAACCGCCGTACATCTGGTGTATCCTGTCTTGGTGTACAGAGTCCGACCAGAAGCCAAATCCCGTATCTGGACAGCATCCGTCGTTCGTCTGTGGTCGTCTTGGACAGACCATCCTCAGAATCACCCTCCAACTGTTGCAGCCAACGAGGTCGCTTGTCCAGTTCGACTTCAACCGTGCAGGAACACTCTTTCAAAAGGCTGAAACAGATTGAGCACAATCAGTCGATTAACCACGTAACAGAGAATAATTAAACAGATGTCTTGAAAAAACGAAGAAGAAAAGAAACGAAAATGAAAACTGAAAACGAAAAAAAAGAAAAAACAAACAGCTTGCAAAAAATCCAGCTTTAGAACATTAATCAGAAATGTAACCTTTGCATGCTACATAACCAACCTATTCTAGGTAGTGCGCTATCGTCCACTACCTAACTAGCAAAATTCAAACTTAATGCGAACTTCTTCAAACGTTTCTGAGCGATATTAGCAAATTTCAAATCCTAGTTATCAAGGACATAAAAGAAAGGGACGGTTTAATCCTGCAAGTAATTCATATAATGCAACACCCTAGGTATTTACAAAATAAAGTACAACACTTAAAAACTTTGAAAATACAGCCAGGTATGAATGTTAACAAACACAAGATCCAGAGATACAACCACACTAAAGTTAAACGGTACATATCAACAAACTTTGTACATATAGGTACAGTACAAATTCTACATTTTTCACGACTAAACAAAATCAAAACTGTAAAATAACTAACATTACGTACATTCATTATTCATACCAATACATATTATGTATTCTACATAAATAGCAAAACCACATATATAGACATTACTACATAATCAGAAATCAAGGAGCCATTGAAAACCATCGTTTTGGCAAAAAAAGCTACAATCTGACGCTTACAAAACCGAAATAAAACTCAATCGTATAAAACAAAGAAAAACCTAATTTCAAAGGCTGTCGTGCCAAATTCATAAACATTAACATAAGTTCATCCAAAAACCAAAACGGACTAGAAATAGAATTGGTAAAATCTAACCTAACGACAGCCTGAATATACTCTAGGGCCACAAATTTAGAGCAATCCCAGGGCGAGGGTAATTGACGATGACAGAAATGAGGAGCAGCGCCGCCAGCCGATCCTTCCTGCGTCTTCTGACTATGACGAATTTCATCACATTCCTTAATTAAACACAAGTAGTTAACAAATTTAATTAGCTAAAACACAAGGGGGTTAGTTAACAAATTTAAATTAGCTAAAACACCATCAATTGTTTCAAAACTGAAATTTGCAGCAACAGGGTACAACTGAGGATAAGAACCCCATTATCTTCACAAGGTGTAAACATGTCCACGGCTGAACCTCTCATCGTGACAGCCTTCTACCACAGAGGGGAAAAAAGAGGGGAAGTAAGGGGGGGGGGTACTGAATACCTTTCAGACAACAGGGGCCGATGTTATAGCATCTCAACGGGTGAAACCTACAGTAAATCGGGGTTGAAAATTTCGACCCAGTGCTATCAAAAAGGGTTGAATAAACCCGGGTTGAAAAACAGGGTTGGGGGGGTTTCAACCCTTGTAACTGAAATTTGCAGTCAACATGGGGGCGGGTTGAAATAGCCGAATCTCAACTGAGGAGTAAGAACCCCGTATTATCATTTTTATCAATTTTGTTTTCTCAAACATTGAATTAAAGTTAACACGGCCATGGTTTGCAAACATTCGCTTATAATACCACATTCCGCCAATAATAAATAGAATACAGCTGTGATCCAATCTTTTCCTAAGCAAATCGTTTCATTTTTCATTTGCTTTTTGTCACAGTCATCATCATTTCTTAAATTATTGCCACCGATGGTAAGTTGGCGTTGGTGTGAATATTATAACACTACAGGCTGGGAACAAGGCATTGGGCCAAAAAGCTGCTGGGAAACCATGGTTGAAAAATGGGTCGAAAACTGGGTTGAAATCGGGGTTGAAACAGGCCCGGGTAAAGCTAACCCAACCCCAAAAAAGTTTGATAACATAGGGTTGGCCATCGGGTTTAAAACACCCCTGAATACCCTTGACACCAGGACTCAGGACAGAGAGGGGAAGCGAGAAGTTCAGATTTTTCAGGCAGGACGGAAGGTAAAAACTGAACGTGAAATCGAAGCACGGCCCTTCCATACCTCAGATATACGTGCTTATCCCTGCACCTACAGCCCTACAGCTGAACGCACATATCAGACATATCAATCTTTCCTATGCCTGCTTCTCTTACAGCTGTATTGTGGAGTGTCAACACGTCTTGGAGTGTTAAGAAAACGGCGTGAGACGAGTAAGGGTACAGTAACGTATTATTAGTATGGGGTCAACGTCAGCGCGCACAGCATGCACCTAGAACTGTTGAGCTTCTCAGATGTCACTCTTATCCATTAGATTACTCTTATTATTACCACAAGAATAAAAATGCTCCGGTGGAGCATGAAAAATGCAATATGGGTGACACTGGGTTTTAAGCGGACAGAGGACTAGGTTTTAAAACGTTAATATGGGAGGGGCAGGTTGTAAATGCCAGGAGGACCAGGTTAAAAGAGCACTAATATGGACCAGCTTCGCTGAACAACCCATATTCGCGAAAACTGTCCAGAGTTTCTATCGGCTGCTGCTTGCTATATATTGCTATTGGCAGTTCTTCGGAAAATTGTACGATTTGTCAGCATGGCCTGCAAGTATGTGGTCGTGCTCCTTATTATACAACTTAATAATACACGTACATAACGTCAACTGCTTTTCGCATCAACTTAACACAAGATTCTGCGCTGACAGTGCAGAAAAAACACCTTGAACACCTTTCTATCAGAACTGCATTGTTTATTTGGAATAAGCTTTAATATTTCAAAATCGTCCCGCTTGCTTTGAAAGCTGAAGAATGTAGATATTACTCGTATGTCATGTGGAGTGGAGCATGAGTGACCGCGAATATGGGTTGTTCAGCGAAGCTGGTCCATATTAGTGCGCTTTTAACCTGGTCCTCCTGGCATTTACAACCTGCCCCTCCCATATTAACGTTTTAAAACCTAGTCCACTGTCCGCTTAAAACCCAGTGTCACCCATATTGCATTTTTCATGCTCCACCGGAGCATTTTTACTCGTATGTCATGTGGAGTGGAGCATGAGTGACCGCGAATATGGGTTGTTCAGCGAAGCTGGTCCATATTAGTGCGCTTTTAACCTGGTCCTCCTGGCATTTACAACCTGCCCCTCCCATATTAACGTTTTAAAACCTAGTCCACTGTCCGCTTAAAACCCAGTGTCACCCATATTGCATTTTTCATGCTCCACCGGAGCATTTTTATTCTTGTCCTATTTCATTTTTAAGGTTCTCAGTAAAAAGCAAAAACGTTAAAGCTGTGTGAAAGAAACTTTAAAAATTCCGCCAATCATTAATCGTCAACCGAAAGTACAGAACAAAGAAGCTTGAAAAGTTCCAAGTTCTTCCTTTTTCTTTATTTTGACAGAAATCCAACTTCCAGTAAAGGAAGAAAGGACAGATAGAAATGGGTGTCTGCAATTAGAATAGTGATAATTTAGTTTTAACAGTGTATCTTTGAGAAAAGAGAGTTTAGACATGTTGCTGAGGAGCATTAGACTATTGCCTGCATATGGTGTTTTTGGATGCTACTCGAGCAAACTGGGGTTTCTAGAGGTAACAAAAAGATGAAAGCATCCATTATGATGTGCTACAGACACAGTCATACAAGTTAGGTGCATTCATTCGCTGACCACTCTGCCAGACTGATACTAGTATTCGGCGGGCGTCGTCAGTGGCGTACCGACATACTAGTTGCAGCTTTAGGTTTTTAGAACCCCCGTATTAAAAATCAATTGAAATGCGTTTCTGCCCTGTGGTCCCATTCACACGTGCTACTTAGTATATATATGCATGCAAACACAAAAAAGAAAAAAAGGTGATACCATGTATTAGACGGGCCGAAGCCATATTAGACTGTAGGGTGTTATCCCTGGTATTAGACGTGGGCGAAGCCCAAATTAGACTGTAGCATTCGTATAGGTATTTGCGGTATTTAATTCTGAGATAAGACTGTAGGAAGTGATCCCATGTATTAGACGGGCCGAAGCCATATTAGACTGTAAGGTGTTAAACCCTGGTATTAGACGTGGTTGGGCAAAGCCCACATTAGACTGTAGGAATTAGGACAGATATAGTTACTGATTTTTGATAATATCGACGTAGTCATTTGAATTCATGTTAAATCGTTTATTAATTATTTTGTTATTATTTTTTATGTTTGAAATACAAGATTTAATTAATTTATTTGAGTATCCTCTTTCTTTCAAGCTAAGTACTAGGTCGCTAGTATGTTTCTTAAAAAAGGTTTTGTTGCTACATGTCGGCTATCCTAGTTATTTGACTTTTTATCATATTGGTAAAGACAGATTTAGAGATATTTGTATGCGGAACTGGGAATTTAACTGTTTTAAATTGAAAGTCTAATCGCTTGTCATAAAGCTGAGTTTCAAAAGTACCGCCATCTTTATCTACTTGTATACTTAGGTCAAGAACGTTTGCGGCATATTCATTAGCATTTACTTTATTAAGTTCTAATTCCTTGGGGTACATTTTGTGTTTTTGTGTATCGAGTTGGTTGCCGTCGTTCACTGTAGTTATGTCATTGTCATGTCGTGACATGTCATGTAGTCATGTCAGTACCCATGGCTGCAATAGTTTTAGTTACTGTATTTAGCATATAGCACTCTACTGCAGCGCAACCAAATGCAAACTTTACTGTCAGTGAAGGAAACTCATAAAACACGATTTGCAATGCTCTGCCGCACTTGTGTGCAAGATTTCGGACTATTGCAACTTACCTGTAGCTAGTTATAGGCCGTGCTGTACTTCAGCAGCACTCTACTGCTGCGCAACCAGATGCAAACTTTACTGTCTGTGAAGGAAACTCACACGGCATGATTTGCAATGCTCTGCCGCACTTGTGTGCAAAATTTCGAACGATTGCAACTTACCTGTAGCTAGTTATAGGCCGTGCTGTACTTCCTTATATGCGTCCCACTATATGGCCCAAAACAGCATATTTAGGCCTATTTTTAACTATTTTCTGTGGAGTTGGGACTTAGAAACTTTTCCGAAATGGCCATTTGGACCGACTTCCTTTGGGCCGGCCGCCTGAACGGTCCAGGACCTAAATCAAAAATCGGCCAACCTTATGCACTAGTATCCCCTCCGCACTTGTTCATGCAATAAACCGCGTGTCTCTAGCTTGTTCCCTGAGCCCTGTGGGCGTGACACAAAATGGCCGTTTTTTGGCCAAAAACGCCGTCAGGCCACTTTTGGCCGGCCGGCCAGGTGGCATGCCGGGCCGGGCAGCGAAAAAATATAGCGCGGGGCACATGGGACCATATCGGCATTCAGAAAATATAAACCTTTCCGGCTGAAAATGCTCACATCTTTCAAACACCTCTGCACAAAATAGCCCTTTTCCAAGCGTGACTAACACAGAAAAAAAACAAACGGACCTAACTTGTCCGGAAGCGAAAATTTTCAAAGTTGAAAATTTTGACCAAAACTTTTTTTGCAACTTGTTGTACTCGTCGTGTAGATTCCAACGATACCAAACTTGCCGAGTTTCGTTCAGTATTGAGCTGGCACGGTGCTCGAACGAGTCTCATAGGGCCGCGCAGCGCCTTTTACACCCATATTATAGGGGGTCGCTCTCGCGCCCCCCTATAATACTGCTGCAGACGAAATAAACATACAGCACAAAGTCTGAGTGGTTGAAGTCGATTAAAGACAGCGCATTCTACGGAAAAACAGGTACAGACTGCCACAGTATTCTTGGCTTTACACGGCTGAAATAAAGAAATCAATAATACAAAATTAAGAGAACAGAACTTTTAATAAAACAAACACAATATTTTATAAAACTTCAAATGTCCAGTGAAAACGATGGCGAAAAAAAGTGAAAAGTGGGTTAGTTAGTCGATCTCTTTCACATAATAATACTGCCATGTTAGTGCTAACCTTATTTTGACAGGTGTTAGTCATTTGTTGCAATGGTTGGAGAACCTCGATAAGTTCAGCTTTATACTGTTTGGATACAGATAGTGCGCAGGCTGGGCACAGATAAACTGGCAGGGCGGATTCCACCATTTCAGCACACACCAATGGATCATAACACTTCTAGAAAATACAAACATAACTAATACATACGGCACCATCTGCAGCTGTTTTACTTTAAAATTCTGCCGATTTTATAGCTCATATGCAACACAGAACATAAGACGTGGGGCAGGATAAATTTTTAATTTAAATTTGGACCAGGAATAAAGGCACAAATTTGAGCAACTCTACAAAATTAAGTTAATATATACCTTCAAAGCGTGGGCTTCCGGCTCAGCTTCGCAACCCTTATACTGACACTTAATTTGGTTCCAAGCTAAAATACAAACAAATATGATTTTCATGATTTTTTAATAATCCGGTAGCTCGATTTTTGTTCAATTTCTATTTCTGATATCACATTTGAAAACAGTTCACCACAATTTTCAAAAATTCTTAAACTCGTACTATTCATTAATGTCAACAATATTGTGTCGCAGGCTACACACGCATGCACCTGAACGTGCTTTTCGAACAATGGTGAGTTTAATGCTAGAGGATGTGAAATATATTCATGAAGGAGCTTCGAGCTATCCCACTCTATCTAAGCTAGCACTTAGCTACTATGATATATATACTCACATAGATCCACATGTGCACAAACACTAACTACGATTTCCAAACAGTCTTGGAAAGTGCTAAAAATACATTCGCTTCAGTAGAAAACTCGCGCCGAATAAAAATTTCCCCATAATATACTGTAACCATGAATTCGAGGGATGCCAAAGACATTGAACTGAGTCGGCTCACATGTCGCACCGACTGAAAAATTCTGTCCTCACGCTATAACGAGATCTCACAAAGTCGGAATCGATACGAGGGAAGGCGGCAACCCAGCCTCCGAAATTTCAAATCATACTTTCTGCCCACTGATAATGCTTGTAGCCTGCAGGCATGTTCATGATACGTAAGAGTGTGACAAACATCTTCATACTCTGCCATCCTTAGTGGTGAGAAAACATGGATCCTCTTACAACTGAAATTCTTGCGTTCAAATAGGCAATGCTCACTTTCTCGCCACATAGTAAATATGCGAGTGGAGAATACATAGGGTATGAAAACAAATATGGGAGATCATGAACAGAAAATGTAATATCTTGTAAAAGGTAGGCCATTTGAACAGATATAAACTTTACTTTGGCTCGAGTCAAATCACTGGATATTCAGTTGTGTAAATACGAACCGCTTGTGCTAATGTTAATCATCAGAAATCATCAGGATCAGGGTATGATGCTTGCCACACCTTATGCACGGTCTCCTTGGGGCCAGTGTTATCAAAACTGGATCGATTTCAATCCGGGTTCAACCCTAACATTTTGGGGTTGGCTAAACCCCGATGTTCAACCCAGTGTTATCAAACATTTTGGGGTTGACCTATCTTAACCTGTGCAAATTCGGTATATCCTAACATTTTCATCCCTGCCATTTCAACCCAATTTTGATAACACCGGGGTCAAAGGTTTCAACCCAATCTTTACCCGGGTTGAGGTTTCAACTCGGGTTGAGACACTTGATAACATCGGCCCCAGTGGACAGAAAGAAAACCTCGTTGAGAGCTGGTACAAAAAAGAAGCATCCCAACCAGCTTTCAACATACAAACAATAATTAAGCACACAATGAAATAACACGGAGACACGGTTTAGTTTATATATGTGTAGACATATACACAATTTTAGGACTGAAAATCAATGAGTTTAACACAAATCCTACACAGAACTTTGAGCAAATAAAATATTACTGTAGGACTGAGAAACTGAAAGTGTGCAATGCAGTGGTTGATCACAGAAACATCTCATGGATAGTATATATTAGGATTTTCCAGAAACTAAGCAATACGTATATACAACTAAAATCGAAACATTCACTAGTTTAACTGCCAATTCGATGAAACTGATGTTCAAGCAAGCACCATAATTTAAATATTAAAACTTACTAAAAATTTTATAAACAAAAAGTTTGGGTAGCATGATTCGCTTTGGGTAAACTTTCTTTTAAAGTTTACGGTCAGAAGTACATACACTTGAAAGACGGACGTACATTTGGAGTAACAAGGTTTTACTTTGCATCAACAATTATCGAAAACGACAACAAAAAAGGGAAAGGTAGCGAGATCGTATTGTTATAAATGTTTCATGTAAAAAGCTATCAAGGAAGGTGTTTGTCTTAAGATCAAACAATTGAATTTGTAGCTATACAAAGTAGAAATCGTCAAAACCTAGAAAATTGGAAATTTAAATAGACTTTCAGGTTCAATATCCCAGCCCAACTCCAATCCACAAACCTGGCATTGACTGCTTAGAAGAATCTGGATGATTAAAGAAGACACGAATTTCAGAAATTTGGTAATTACAGTCGGTCAGGCTAAAAGTTCATTACTGAGCAAACGAACAAACAAACAAACAATCCAAATAAATAAATAAACAAATAAATAAACAAACTAATTAAACAGACGAACAATGCGAAATGTTGAAACAATGTTGAAAACTGTGCAAACAAAATTACAAGGAGACAAAACATAAGAATAGATCTGCGAGTCCCAGTCTCGATTTATAATAGAATTTATTGGTAAACTACCTTCAGGTCAAAAGAAACACGCTAAGATCAGCGTAGTAAGGTGCTGGTTGGGGTGCCTGTAGTTTTGGACTTTAACTGCGCAATATTGTCCTTGAAATTCATTCAAATTTGCTACAACTATATCATTTACCTAGACAACATTTTAGAAAAGTCGCGGGGTGAAAATTTGGGGTTGAGAAATTAGATTTAATCTGCCAAAACTGCCATTGTCAAAAATTGTCAAAAACACGGACAAACTATAACTAGAATCCTTTCACCAATACCTACAACTTTGCTCTTGAGAGTATTCTTCGTTTCCTTACGGTTTTAAGAGACAACAGCAAAATTGGTTTTCGAGGTCCAAAAAAGACCATTTCCGAAAGATTTCAATCGATATGGCAAGATTACGATCGACAGCATTAACAGCGCTAGCCGGCCCGTCGGTCAAGTATTGTTCACCTTTGCACTCCTACAGGACATATGCCCAACGGAGCGCTCTCTACGGCATCTCTACTTATGACAACAAGGAAAATGCGAAATTTTGAAAATCGCAACTAGATTGTTTTGAAAAGGGATTTTTCTAAACTCTTGCAAGCAATTAGAAACCTGCTTTACGCACACATTTTTAGGACAATTGGCGAGGGTTATTTTTCCTGGTGTCCCGTCTTATTTTTCTGTGAGAGAAATAAGCGTCCAAACTTGAAAATCTAGACGAAAATCAAACAAAGTTTACACTTGTCTCGAAATTTTTTGGCTTAGTATTTTCTCGAAATCTTGAACTTACTTGATAATTAAACTATCTCAGAAAAAAATCCTCAGGAAGCAGTTTCTTTTGAAACCGGAACTGGTCCCTTTTCTTTAGCTTTCCCACACTTCGATAAATTCATGTTGGAATGGAAATCTGATTTTCTGTTATCGCAAGTTCAAGTCGTTAAAATGAGACAGCTGTACTGACTCTATGTAGTTGTAATAAGCAAAGTCTAAGCTTTGCAATGATATAGAAATTATTGTTGAACTCCAACAAGTGTGTAAACTACAGTCTTTCAAAGTTTGCTGCAAATATCAGAACCAGCACTTTACGATGGTGATTCTTTTTGGGCACGTATCGTTGGTTGACGGTTTAAATCAAGATGAAATTTGATGAAACTTTCCAAAACACGTCCTTCTAATACCCTCCGCTCAATCTCTCATCATAAATTCGAGAGTTCCGTTAAGCACAGTTTTTGCCGAGTTCTTACTGTTGCCGTATTGGCCGAGTGGTAAGGTGTTCGACTAAAGATCTTACGGTCCTAGGTTCGAACCCCCGCTGCCACAAGGCTTTAGCAAATCCCCTTGAGCAAGGGACTAAGCACATATCGGTTCGCCGTGGGCTCCAGCCAACCCAGCTGTCTATCCTTAACTGGTCGGTAAATGGGTACCACTGCGGTGGGAAGGTAACAGGAGTCTGTGTTCTGGCGTAACGCCTGATGAAGGGTTGGCCCCCCCTTCCACAGATGTAGTCAACATTAGAGTTGTCGCTCCTGGCTTCGGGCTGTGAATCCGGAGATAAGCACCGGCACCCTATAACCTTCTGTAGGTTGGAGTTCTCTCCAGGGGTCACTTTACCTTTTTTTTACCTCTTACTGTTGGGCAGCAGTTGCTTAGTTAAGGGGTGGCTACTAAAATCGGCTTGCCTCGACTTTGTACGATTGGCCTACTATTTAGCACAAATATAGAGCATGGGTGTGGTCAAAAAATATCGGTTACTGACGTCTTAGATGTCCTCTAGCCGTGTGCAGTCTAATACATGGGATCACTTTTTCTTTTTCCTTTCTTTTTTGTGTTTGCATGCATATACTAAATGACAAGTGTGAATGGGACCACAGGGCAGAAAAGCATTTCAATTTATTTACAAGTAACAAAAATGCTCCGCACAAAAGGGGATAATATGTGTGTTGGGCCGATGATGTCTATCCTTTAAATTCCGGTTGAGAAAGGCATATAATATCCGACACAGCAAAAGTTGTTCAGCTCATTTAGGGCTTTCATTTGATACCAAATTTGACCGCTTTTGAAAAATTTTATTTTAGACCCAACATCGCCTAAGTCCCCACCACAGCACTCTACAGCCACTTTGGGCACGCAGTTCTATGACAAAAGTTGCACAGCTCACTTAGGGCTTTCATTTTTGATACCAAATTTAACCATTTTGAATAATTTTATTTTTTTACCCAAAATCGCCTAAGTCCCCAACCCACAGCACTCTACAGCCACTTTGGGTACGCAGTTCTATGACAAAAGTTGCTCCGCCCACTTAGGGCTTTCATTTTTGATACCAAATTTAACCATTTTGAAAAATTTTATTTTGACCCAAAATCGCCTAAGTCCCCACCCCACCCCACACAGCACTCTACAGCCACTTTGGGTACGCAGTTCTATGACAAAAGTTGCTCAGCTCACTTAGGGCTTTCATTTGATACCAAATTTTACCACTTTGAAAAATTTTATTTTTGACCCAAAATCGCCTAAGTCCCCACCCCACCCCACCACAGCACTCTACAGCCACTTTGAGCATGCAGTTCCATGACAAAAGTTGCTCAGCTCGCCTAGGGCTTTCACTTGGTACCAAATTTGACCACTTTTAAAAAACTTCATTTTTGACCGAAAATCGCGTAAGTCCCCACCCCACCCCACCACAGCACTCTACAGCCACTTTGGGTATGCAGTTCTATGACAAAAGTTGCTCAGCTCACTCAGGGCTTTCATTTGATACCAAATTTGACCACTTTTGAGAAACTTTATTTTCGACCATTTGACCCTCCCACCCGACTGACCCTTCAAACGGCAAAGTAGAACCAGCCCAGCGAAATAGGTACGTCGGACGGCAAATCGAATACCGGGAATGAGCTGGGCACACCAGAAAACCCCTATAGACAAAGTTTTGAGAGGCCAGGTAGAGCCTACTATGGACCTCCTGGAAGCGGTTTCCGACTTGACCCTCCAGACGGCAAAGTAGAACCAGCCCAGCAATATGGACACGCCAGACGGCAAAACGGATACCGGGAATGAGCTGGGCACACCAGAAAACCCCTATAGACAAAGTTTTGAGAGGCCAGGTAGAGCCTACTATGGACCTCCAGGAAGCGGTTTCCGACTTGACCCTCCCGGCGGCAAAGTAGAACCAGCCCAGCAATATAGACACGTCGGACGGCAAAACGGATACCGGGAATGAGCTGGGCACACCAGAAAACCCCTATAGACAAAGTTTTGAGAGGCCAGGTAGAGCCTACTATGGACCTCCAGGTAGCGGTTTCCGACTTGACCCTCCCGACGGCAAAGTGGAACCAGCCCAGCAAGATGGGTGGGTCTGACGGTAAAACTGACTGCGGGAATCGATTCTCCGTGCCAGAAAACCATTGTATGGAAGATTTGAGCTTTCAAAGCTAAATAGATAGCGAGAAATTTCGATTTTTCATTTTTCGAATTTTCGCCATCTTTGACGGGCCACTGTGGTCGCTAGGGAAGTGATAGAGAAACGCAACCTGGACCGTTAGTTAGTTCAATATATGTAATTTCTGAATATAAAAAGAAATCAGCTCCAGCACGTAACGTTCGACCTGAGCGACGACCACAAAAATGGTCACTTTTCGCTATGAGCCGACTTTGCGGCGCCACTGCGGCGCTGTGGCGCAGCTGCGGCGCAAAAAAAGTTGTGATTCTTAAATTCTTTAGAGGGTACTACTAGACCCCATAGCCCTTTAGGTTGGCCCACCGCTGCAGATCACGTGAAAGCGGCGAACATTATGTGCAATACAACCATCAAATAGGAGAAACCGGAAAAAAACATCGCCGCCATAACCGGTCCGGGGCGCAACTTTTAACGGTAAGTGATACGGGGCTGAAACTTCACAGACATACTAAACTCGATGTGCTCTACAATTTGCGCATGAAATCTGCGCAGGATCTGCGCAGGATTTTGCGCAGCTTCTGCGCAGCTTATTTTACACTGTCTCCAGCCACTTTTCACACATATTATAGGGGTCGCTGCCGCGACCCCTATGATAATACTGGGGATCTAAAAGCCTAAAGCTGCAACTATATACATATATAGTGTGTCGAGACGACATACGCCACTGACGACGCCCGCCGAATGCCCGACGTGCCCGACCCCCCACTTCCACAACTACAAACATAATTGATTAAAAATTTCTACTGACTGCTAGGCCCCGGCTTCAAAGCTGACATTTGGCATCAGGATTCAATAAATATGTTCCCATCTGCAGAACAATACTAGATGGCTGTATCTTATCCGCAACTAAGGGAATTTATGTTCAAAGTTTAAGTTTCGCCGAAAATTTAAAAAAACATTGTCAGACGAAAAGAAAATTTTAATTCTGGCACAGGTTATAAGGCTGTAATTTGGCACATACAGAGGCAAAATAGGTGTATACACTCATTTGTGCCAGTGTAGAAAGTGCTGCCGACGGAAAACTTTTACGTCAACTTGAATCTCAAAGATCGTGAAAATCGCCATGTTCAGTCTGCGAATCCTGTGTAGAAGTTTCGTGAGGCAATAGAACTAGCAAACCTTCACTAATCGAGTTGAAATTTGGTGTGGGTTTATTTTCGACCACGCGTAGTTCACATGTTGCATAAATTTTCAATTACAGAAAAATAATTTATTCGATTTTCTGGAAACCATTGCCAAAATTAGCGATTTTGGCAATATTTGAACATTCAAACTAATATAAAAAAGTTTTCAGTGGGCAGAATTTTCTACCGTTTGGCACAAATGAGAACACCAATAGGGCCTCCGCATATGCCAAATTACAGCATTCTGGCTTGCACCAAAACTAAAATTTTCTTTTCGTTGGCCAAAAATTTATAAATTTTTGCTAAACTTCAACTTTGAAAATCAATTCTCCTAGATGCTGATAAAGCTAAGGCTTAGCAGACAGCAGAAATTTGTAATCAATTATGTTGGTAGTTGTGAAAAAGGGAAGGATCGGGCACATAAAAGCGACGGCTGCACACAGCTGGAGCACGGTTAAGATCTTAGTACCCGATATTTTTGAACACACCCATGCTCTATATCTGTGCTAATAAGTAGGTCAACCGGTCAAAGCCGGGAAAAGCCTTAGTAGCACCTTTAATGCCATATAAAATTGAAAGATCTTGTTGTGCATTTTTGTGTATGCATATGCCTACATTTTTGCTTTTCTCTATCATGAGATCGAGCCGACTTTCTTATTTTGGCGTCAAAAACTTGTCACTTTTGCAGAAATCAAATAATCCACTACTTCTTGAGCTGCACAAACCGTAAAATTAAACGAAAGATGTCTATCTGAAAGTGTCACAGAGGCCAATAATGGGAGACATGGTCAGTGGTCACCCTCCAATTATTGCTATGCAGTAGCCTGCTAGCATAGAAAATGTAGTTTTGGCAAAAACACGACCAAATGTTTTCTAGCGATTGTGCAGCATTTAGTATGCAAAGTAGAGGGTTGCCACTATCACAGATCTTCTAAACAAAAATACTCCGGGACCCTTTTTAGCTGTCCCGGTTGCTGCTTTCCAGCTAAAATGGTTGCCAGCTAAAGTTGGGAAAAGTAGTTTAGCTAATTTCTCCTAATTTCTCCACAAAGAGGAGTGATTTCATAATAACTAAAAAGGGATAATCTCCTGCAAGATTGGATCACATACTTGATGGGAGGTAGCTGCTTCCACAAAAGATAAGTTAGAATGCTTTTTCTATATTCTTGAATTTTCCCTTTAGTTTCTCCCCTACAAGTCTTTCAAAGGTAATGATTGCTACTAGAGGAAATTTAAGTGACATAATTTTAACTCCTTTTTATAAATTGAAGTAACTTTTTATGGAAATTCATTTGATTATTGGTTAGTTAAGGGATCCACTTAAATATACATAGTGTCTTTAAGAAGGCATACGGTTTGCTGTTGCAAAGTTCGAATCAGTGTATGCTAAATTTTAAAACATGCCTACATTGCAATGCCTATTTCTATCAGTGCGCAGATTTGGCAACTACGAACAAATCCAATGCTTATGGACGAGAATGATTGAAATTGGACCTATGGCTGACGGGCACCTTATCGCACGCTGGGGAATGCTGACTCCTGTGCTTAACTCTCAAACCAATCTTCATGGTGAAGATTGTTCAAGGCACAGGATAAATTCAACGTTTAGTGTTAACCAATTCAGAGGTACAAATGAGTTTTTACTTATGTTTTGTGTTAGAATCTGTCAATTTGTTCTAGTCATGGCAAAGGCCACATAACTGCGTTAGTTTTAACATTAGGCTTGGCGGCGTGACAAAAGCCCCCTGGGTCTTCTGTCACTAAATATTTGGACTATTAGTTGGTCTCATGCTATTAAAACATTGATCTTGCTGACCATCATAGGTGAGAATGGTAACCTCCGCATCCATTGACCAGAAACACGAAAATTTGTCCAACATATGTGGCTCAGCTGGGCCAGGAAAACCAGTGCCAGCTGATACTGCTCTTAGCATACTGTTCCCCCCCCCCCTTGCTGGTAATTAAGGAAGAGCCACAATAACATGGGCAAAAAAGGTTTCTGGGACAAACATTCAGCAATCCCCGTGGCAGAAAATGACCAGAAATGTTAATAATGGGAAAAATTTACAAAGAACAACTGTATACTTGTAACTGGCACTCAAAATTTAGTGCTACAGTGATCAGAAATAACCAACCAGTTGCATAAAATTAGAGCAAAGCACAAAATACAACGATATGCGGCTATACGTAAATTTAAAAATACGTAAATTACGACGAGTAGTGCATTGCGGTTTTTTGCAACTAGTAGACTGATAGATACTACAGAGGCATGGATGCTGATAAAAGATTTAACTTTTTTAATTAACTTAACTTTAATAACTTTTTCCCGATCCAATATTTCATTAAAAGTCTAAGGGTTGTGAAAATTTGTGCACGTAAAATAACCACAAAACAAGAGATGTAGTTCCCAAACAATATTGTGTAAAGATTGCCGCTCCTGTACTTAAAGTGGATATCAGCATTCAAGCCACAGTTCGGTGGAAGGTGTATAGTATACTCAGTGAGTGAGTGAGTGACTCAAGTCAGAATTGAAGAGTGCACAGTCAAAAACAGTTCGTGCTTTTACTACACTGAAATACACTCGTATGCTGTTTATGCACTCTCTAGTTGTGTAAGAGGAAAGTTTAAATGGAAAGGCGAACAGACAAAGGGTGGGGAAAGATGTGAGAGACAGCACAAAGCATGAAAGAAGGACACTAAAGAAGGACACGAGGTTCAAAACCGACCTGTGGGCTTATATACAGGCCCTAAAAATATATTTGGCAATCAGTGTTCTCAGAAAATGCAACAAGTAACGTAAGTAAGTACAGTCACAGTGACAGTCAAAACTTTCAAAATGGGGGACACCACGCATTGAACAGAAACTCAACGTAGAGGGCATCATAGACAAGGGTGGACACACATCATACTGCGTGCTACTGCAGAAATCAAAAATTATGACTTCTTCGAAATTTTATAAAAATTGTTTTCGAAAGAAAAAATAGTAATCCAAAGCCTTTTTCAGTTGCAGGCTTGTCAGAGCACCAGACGTCTTTCGAAAGAGAGAGAGAGAAGTATGAGTGGAAGAAAACCGTTCTCGAAAAAAATGATCTTTGTTATGTGTTTAGCTTATTTAAGCTTAAAACTGTTACAACAATTTAACAATAGTTTGAATTTTAAAAAGCCGGATATATATTCTCTTTAATTTTCATCATCCAGACACTTTTGGGTTCATCGCCTCAATTCGGAGGCTGCAAAATGGGGACCACAAACCACTCGTCTCCTAAAAATGCCAGCTTTCTCAAATTAAAAAACTGGCAATACTCTCATCGTTGTAATAATTTTCGCCCAAACCAATAATCTGTGATTTAAGAAAAAGGGGGCGTGGCCGTGGTGGGAGGGATCAACAGATTTCAAGGAGGAAAGTCACAAAGCTAGCCAGCACAGTACAGGCATGGATAAGCAATATAGATTAAACAATCAGCACTCAGTATTATAATTCAGCAAAAACTTAATTAATTTATCAATTAATAATTAATGAGAAGCAGCCAGGGAGCCTTACAATAGCACATTCCGCCTCACTAAGTTACAGAAAAAAGTATAAAATTCAATATGCAAAAATCAACCACTAAAAGTTCAGCTAAATTTTTCATTCGCCAAGCCACTACATGCAGCATATTGGTATAGTGGGAAATATTTGACAATTTTGAGTATTTCAGAGCTTAGCTACACGAGAAAAGTTTAGAACCACGATTTGACGGATGAAAGGTACAGTGGATAAAAAGTGGTGGACAAACAGTAAGAGAGCTCGGTTTTATTGCAACTACTGCAGACGTGACATTAACCCATTTGAATTTCAATAGGGTTCAATAAACACTTCAAAACTGTCTGTGGCAGTGGCACCTGACCGGCTCAATTTTGCTAAGCAGGAAATTAAGCTCCGGTGAAACAAAACTGGAGCGGTGAAAACAAACTACTGCAAACTTATTTCATTGTAGCATTCATCCGTTCCCAAATTATTGTCGCCCCCCCCCCCACTGCCAATTAGCGCGGCAAACGCAAATATAAAGCGGAAACCTTGTGGCCTGTACTGTACAGAGCGGCGCTCCAAAATATTTGGATTTAAAAAGGGCCAATAATAGAAAAGCAAATTTCCCGCCGGTAGGCGAGCCTCGCTGGTTCCATAGGCTATCACGGTCAAAACATCCTAAAGATAAACAATGAAACAATACGTATTATATTAGGTCATTTGAACAGAATCAACTAACTACTTATTTAAAAACCTTACTTCATTAGCTTGATAGCACAAAATTTTGGATAACGGGAGCGCTACGTTATAAGGCAGAAAACATCAGTAACAATTAACATATCGTTACCCGAAAAACATCTCTCTTGAGTGACATCAAGGTTTCCAACAACTGAGTGTGATGCTCTAAACAGTAAAGGAGCCAGCAAAATGTTGATCAAAAACTCTCGACTAAACATTATACATTTAAATCGTTCAAAAGATCCGACTAAAGAAACAACCCACACATATTTATCAAGATCGTCTTTAACAAAAATTTAACAAAAATTGATATTTTGCATGTATTAAAGAAAAGTTTGGAAGTATCCTTACTGGGATCTGTACTGTGCTGAAATACTAACAGAACCACACTCTGTGTAGATCGCATCGCATACGCGTCTTCTGATTCATCTAAAGTAATGATCATTAAAAAGACAATATGCCAACAATCGCCTTAAAATTGAAATACCACCTTCACAAATCAGAATCAAGGCATCAAAACCAACTCTAGGCCCACAGCTTTTACGATTGTAAGAAAACAACTGAAATATACCCCATTCTGGCATTCATCTTTCTTTTTACAGCCAAAGGTCAATATGATAAAAACCAGAAAAATACAGAAACAAAATAAATAGAGAGACAGGAAAACCTACACTTCAGTACGAATGGTAAAATAACATGACAGAGCGAGTTGAGAATTTCATCGTAGAGAACTTCGGGGAAAATGGCCAGCAGGGAGGCCACTTGGAAAGGGAGCTGTTCCAGCGTTCCACGATCCAAGAAAAAGTAGAGATGATTATAGGTCTCTATCAGACTGCTGCCAAGAGCTGAAACAAGAAAAACAATAATACAAGCATAAAAACAAAAAACAACAAATGAAAACAAATGTGATGGCAATCGCAGATCTTGAGAAACATAGAGCAAAGTACAAAACTTTGCAATGTATGTGCCATAAATTCAGTCAAACTAAGATTCAAATCCCAGGTCAGCCTCCTCAGCTTAGAAAAAGATTTCTCGGACTCAGAAAAATTAAGATTTCTAGTAAACTTTAGCCTGTGATACAGATTATACTTACCCGTTTGTCCAACCGTAATAGAAGGGAATATTTCCACAATGTGCGCGAGTGCATGATAAAGACCAACATAGTTGAGATTAGGAAAGAGGCCCAGTCTTTCTTGTTCCTGCTGAAGTGATTCAAACAGAGACAGAGGAGCCCTTTGAACATCTCGAAGTAATCTACAAGAAGTACGTAAGGCACGCACTAAGTAAAATGAACACAATCACACAATACATTTCCTATTTCGACTCAGCATAGAAAATAACTACATATATAATTAAAATTAAATAGGCTATTGTTTATTGTATAACTTAACATTTATTTTTTAGCGCTTGTCGAAGATTCTGAAAGCATCCCTAAAGTAAATTGACATCTCCAGAGTATATACCTCTTAGTAAGTATTCTGTGTTTTGGGTATTTTAAGGGTCTTTTGCAAGAGGGAGGGGCAATCCTGAGAGAGGAGGGGTCGAAAAGATGGGTAAGAGAAAATTTGGGGGGATTTCTTTGTGAGTATGTTAGGCGTATTTTGCATGAACAGTCTCTAAAATTATCAGAAACGCCTGGATTTGTGCTAAAGATTGACAATTTTACTAATTTTTCCTGGGAAGATTTCGAGCCACCGTATCCTCACACACCTTATAAAACTGCCCCGCTTGGCTTAGGGTAACTTCGTTAGAAATATACAAACACTTACTTACCCTAACAAAGTTTGCTGAAAATATCGCAGAGTATTAACGATGTCAAGCCCAGACGGAGGTTGGAAACTGAGAACAGCGCGCTGATAATAATCTTGAAGATTCCGAATCTTTGCAGAAACTGAAAAGAAAGGTTTAACCTGTTAAAAACAGCTAAAATCGAAAAAGAGGTGAAAGAAACGGAAACACAAAATGAAAGGAAATATATCTGAACGAAACATAACATTGGAACAAAGCTGTACATGCGACTCATAGAACAGTACATGCACGTAGAGATACACTTCGTGGCGAGAGCTGGGACCGGGGCCGCGGAAAATGGGAGGTCAAAAATGAAAACGTTCTAAAGTTTCTGAAACGTTCTGATGTTGCATTAACTGCAAGAAAGTGCGCATTAAACCCGGTTCACACTGCAATAGGTTAAGGTTTAAGGTTTAGGGTTTAAGGTTTAAGGTTTCAGCAAGGTTTAAGGAATGTCTGAATATCACGTGGTTTGTTATATCAAACAGTGTGCATTCAAATCTTCAAGAAGTTTAAAAATTTTTAGTTCTGTGCATACGTATAGAATTCTGCAATATAACGAAAATTATTAACTAAACCTTCTATATGTAAACCTTTAACCATAAACCACAAATCTTAAACCTTAAACCTTGTGCAGTGTGAACCGGCTTTATACGCTGTTTTCATTCAAAGCAGTGAGAAAACTAAAGATTTGTAACTGTAACTTACTTCTTGACTTTCAAAATTGTGAAATTTTAGTCAAACATAAACAAACGTTTGCTTTACATTGGCCCCAGTGGAGAACGGAGCCTGACCACCGGGGCCCGGGTCTATCTGAACCGTGGCCGTGGCCCGGGCCGGGGCCAGGCCACGTTGCATTATTAATGCCAACCGCTTCAATATACGAACGTGCTGTCAGCAGACCGTATCACCTACCTACCATGAGCGCAATAAGTACGCTTTTGCTGAAAGATGCTTCAACACGTTTTATCAATAATTGACGTTGCAAAAGATTTCCTAACTTTAGCCAGGGATGCTCCTATCATAGCATAGAAAAAAAATTTGGATGAGGGACTCCTATTTTAGGAGAATATTTTGATACTGGATTCTGTTAAGTGATCAAATAAGCCTCTCAGGAGCGCTCCTAGACTTAAAGAGAATCATTTACAACTCAGAACATAATAATGTATCTTATTGGGTGAGGGAGGACAGCCTCCATATAAGCAGCACAGGGATAAATAATACATATATACAGGTATATATATATGCAAACTAAAATTAGAGTCTTATATAAAACTTACAGGCATATTTTTTGGCAAAAATCAAAGCTAAACTCATTTTGTCACAAATGTCATCCGCAGTATCAAATACGATTATTAGATAAATGCAAACTAAACTAATATGTACACCTGTTTACAGCATATATTTAAAATAATTGCATAACATATGTCAATGTAGAAAGCCATGACCACGTGAACATATAATTAACTAATCATTATATCGAGTATATATACACGTTAAGTACAGGTACACCATTACTAGTAAATCAAGTATATATTGAGATCAAATGTATATAAATAAATGGTATGTACGAAATCTCAAAAAGGTAAGGACGTAGTCGAACTCATGATCTTTTACAGCCGTAAGCGACTTAAGGTAACAAGTAAACTCTTATGTAGAAATGTGCGTATCTCAAAATCTATTCAGTAGTTTTCATATAATCTTCATTCTAAACACTTATATATACATATATTTTCTTCTTTTCACCAAATATGCATTAAGGGATTTTCCATGTTTCAGGAAAAAATTCGGTCCCGTCTCTTCCTTAGCTAGACTTTAGCCTTGAACATAGAATGCTTGACAATGAGAGTCTATCAAAGAATTGCGTAACAAGCTCCTGGATATATATACTTGGATGCAATTTTCTAAATCTCATTATTCCATTTGTTCAAAGAATAAGTCTAACGCGCTTGGTATGCAAAGGACTTCAAAAATCTAATATACGAGGGAGTGAGTATATACTTTCATATATTTAAAGTAATATATAAGACCCAAAATATGCACATTAAAAGGTACGTAGAAAATGCGGAACTTTTGTTAATGCACCATGATAGCTCACTTTGGGTGAAGACAGCGACGTGCAATTCACACAGTTGAATCCAAGATTTAGGACTTATAATATTTTCAGTTTATTGTAGCACGCGTCCTCTTGTATGCCAATGGTCGGTGTGGTTGGAGCAATCAAAAATAACAGCAGCCCGCCTTCAATACGCTAGCAGTTGACGTTACAGCGTATTCCCAGTCTGCCAGTCTACTCATCAGTCATATAGTCAATTTTAAACCTAATAATTACTGTTGTCCCAGCTAGTCAACTCCTTTTCAGGTCATCCCCACTTAGTCCACTCTTCTACAAGGCATTCCCAGTTGGTCAACTCTTTTTCATGACATCCCTACTTGGTCAACTGTTTTTATTAAAATTAAAACCCCCGAATTAAAACTGACTAAACTGACTAGACTGGCATGAAAAAGAGTTGACCAACTAGGGAGGGTCTTTCCCATTATGCCCCCACAGCCCACAGCTGAATCGAAAATCCGAAGAAGCACAATTTGAGTTGAAATTTGGTAGGGGTAAGTTTTGGGACCTGCTGATTTCAAAAATGCAAAAAATTTTAAAATTTAAAAAAGGTGAAAATTATTGAACTAATTGAAGGTTTAATGTAGTTGGTAAGGGGGGACCGAGGGGATCAGACACTTTTTTGTCTATCATTTTGTTGAAAATTTGCGTACAGGAGTTTTCTGTGGCGCTGAGCACGAAATTGAAATCCATTTTTCGATTTATCTTTTCGTTGGCTTAATATAAGCTAAAGTTGTAAGCTTAAGATGTAAGCTTATCCTAAGCCAACGAAAAGCTGAATCGAAAAACTGATTTCACATTCGTGATCAGCGCCTCAGAAAACCCCTATATCAAGTTTTCAGCAAAATCATGGACAAAAAGTTTTTTATCCTCTTGGCACCCCCTTATCAACTAGAAATTTCAAAATTTTTTAACAATTTTTAAAATTTTTGCTTTGTTGAAATCAGCAGGTCCGAAAACTTACCTCTACCAAATTTCAAGTCAATCCGTCACATTGTGCTTCTTCGGATTTTCGATTCAGCTTTGGGGGGGATAATGGGAAAGACCCCTAGGAATACCTAATAAATATTACTTATGCGGCCACTTAAATCTACTATTACTAAATTTACAAACAAAGCCATAATATATCAGGCATTCATGTGTATCTAGGTGTATATATACAAAAACTGGTTATCAGACGGGGCCGGATTTTACCCTGTTTCAGTTTCCTATGTAAAGTGAGGCCGGGGCCGGATTTAACCCAGACCCAAATTTTGGGATCAAAAGAAAAATTTCCTCTCAAAGACAACTGGATACGTTATATATTTATAGTTTTAGTCAATGAAAGGTGGACTGGAAAGACAATTATGGTCAAAGTTATCCGGCTCTGGAGTTAACCTGACAAACTTTTGAAAATACCTTATCTTTCTAGATTTTCAAAATTCTACGAAGAAAAAGGTAAAACTGTTGCGTATGCGTTCATAACTGGTGAATGCCTGCTTAATGCTCTCAAATCTCAAATCACTGACCGCTTTCTAATGTCAGAAAGTTAGGAAAACAGCAAAAGTTAAACTGCTCCGATAAAGGTACGTAATGAATTAGAAGCAAAACTCTTGATTATACATTAGAACTTTTTATCAGTATAAAAGAAAGACATAGATTTCTCATTTTTTCAGACATTAAAGGCTGCATTATTTATTTCATTTCCTATGAAAAGTTCAGAGCGAAATATCCATTATAGATATACGCAACATATGGAGCACAAACTCTGTTACTCCATCCAGTTATATATATAGCTTATATACCTAAAATTTACTTAAGGGGGGCCACTTTTTTGCCGATTTTTCGACCCTCTCCGATTTTGCTCATTTTGTAGTCCCAATGGGTCCTCAAAACAAGCCAAATGCGTTTTGTATAACATTGCTTCAATCATTCTGTAGAGTGTAGAGCGAAAGCCCTTCAAAGGTGACCTTGACATGTGTTAAACTTAAACATAGGAAAATGAAAAGTTAGGTTAAAATGTAGCAGAAAAATTGTTCGCTGTGTGAAAGAAACAACGCTACGTATAACTTTGCACACACATTAAGGACATATTCAAGAGTGCAGATATCTACTTTGTTGCAATTCTGTTGAGTTACGGATTTCTGGCGAATTTTTAAAATCAGAATTTTGGAAAATCAGGGGCACCCGAAAATCAGTCGTTTATGGACATGAATTACAGCACCTACCGTAATCTTTTGTTTGTTCTAATGGATTGACAAAAGTTACATTAATTGCGGATAGATATCTGCACTCTACGCATAAAAACGCATCTTATAAAAGTATCTATCATCTATAGCAAGCTCAAAAAACTAGCCAAAAAACCTGCAAATTTTGCTGAAGATTTTTTTAACCATTTTAACCATCTAACCATTTTTCTCTATTTTCACATTCTTTCGCCAATTTCTCACTAACTGTGTGGTAAAAATCTCCTGACCTGACCTGAAAAATCAGCAGACCAAGTCTCCACCTGATCTTTAAGGGCTCATCACTGGAATTTTCAAGTTTTCCAGCTTTGAACCTGAATAACTCTGCCAGAGTTTGACTTCGAACTCTAATATTTTGTCTTGCTTTTGAGAACATACGGGGCATATTATATGTGAAAATGAGTGAAATCCGTGACTATCGAGATTTTGACAAAAGTGACCCCCAAAGCGCTTTCCGCCCAAAGTTTTTTCGGGCAGCGCCAGAAGGGTTGAAAACTCGAAAAAATAAAATTTCCCAGATTTGGCTGAAACTTGTGCGAAACATTGTCTATGGTACCTAGGTTATGTGTGCAAAATATTACGCCAATATCTTTTTTTATTAGTCGGCTATGGAGGTTCAAGCTTGCCATAATAGCTGTTTTGCATCAAAATCGATGATTTTTCGAACTTTAAACGGCCATATCTCAAAAGTGGGTCTGGGATTTTGCTGATTTTTTGCATGGACATTGATACCATATAGATAAATAATATTTATAAAAACTGCGTCGTACTAAGGTATAATAAGGTCTCTAGGTCCAAAGATGTGGTTATGCGCCTACTCAGTTTGGAGGCTTAAGCGAAGGTGTGATCGCTGCAAACTGCTCAATATCAACGCTAGAAAGCTCAAATTTACACGGATAGGTGCCCCATCTGTGGTCCCTTCATGGTTAAAATTTAACCGAAAAATTTTTTGTCTTCGATTTTGCTGAAAAGTTGTATATAGGGGTTTTCTGGGCCGCAGAACACGAATCTGAAGTCCGTTTTTGATTCAGCTTTTCGTTAGCTTGATATAAGCTATAGTTGTAAGCTTATGCTGAGCTAACGAAAAGCTGAATCGAAAAACGGACTTCAGATTCGTGTTCTGCGACCCAGAAAACCCCTGTATACAACTTTTCAGCAAAATCGAAGACAAAAAATTTTTCGGTTACCCTTGGTCACCCCTTATAGATCAAAAAAATCGAAGAAAATCGAAGTTCGCGAAATCGAAAAATTTTGCGATATTTGAACTCAGCGTGGTCGAAAACATACCCACACCAAATTTCAGCTCATTTGGTCGAGTTGTAAGAACTTTGAGTGGTTGGGGGGCTAATCTGGAAAAGACCCGAGAGGTTTTCCTTTTACGCTGGGTTGCTACAAGACCTGCAAGTTTCAGCCAAATCGATTTTTGAAGGTTGTCCGGAAGTACAGGCAGTATGGTCGAATGTACCAGAAATCGACTCACATATATATATATATATATTATATTGATTATATTGATACTTTTTTATTTTCTGAAACTTATATATATATATATATATATATATATCTATATATGAGTCGATTTCGGGGATGCTCGCAGATAGAACGGACAACCTGAAAAAATCGATTTTCTTCTTTCAATGCCAGTTGATTAGGATTAGTAGGCATAGTAAAACCTGCAAATATCAGCTTGTTTTGATGAGCGGTTAATGAGTAAGGTCCATTTTTGTGATCTTGCCACGGCAGCTAAATGACCAATTTTACTTCTTGACTTTGTTCCACTGCATTGAAAGACATAGACGTGGTACGGTGCTACATGGTTCAGGGAGCTGCTCTACTATGGTTATGCAAAACGCGTTCTTCTTCAGCTGTCATGTAGTCTCCGAAAACTGCAGCTTTCAGATTACTGACCCTACCAGTCGAGAGTAGTGCGAAGTATGTAAGTTTATTCGAGCTAGAGAGCTTATTACTGCGAGGCGGGACGCAATTTTTTAATATATCATTTTTAGGATCATAATAAACCTGCTGGCCAAAAATGAGCCAAACCCCAGACCCAGTTTTTAGATATGGCTCTTCAAGTTCAAAGTTCGAAAAATCGCCCATTTTGGGCCAAAACGGCGATTAAATCAAGTTTGGGCCGCCATAGCCGGCTAATGGGAAAAGATAATGAGCTAATATTTTCAGCACATAAACTAGGTACCATAGACAGTGTTTCAGATAAATTTCAGCAAAAAAATTAAAGCAAAATTTTATTTTTTGCGATTTTTCGGTCGCATTTTGGGTGTTGAAAAATCGAAAAAAATAAAGTTTCTCAGATTTTGCTGAAATTGGTCTAAGACGCTGTCTATAGTACCCAGTTTACGTTCTGAAAATATTAGCTCAGTATCTTTTCCCATTAGCCGGCTATGGCGGCACAAACTTGAGTTAATCTCCGGTTTGGCCCAAAATCGGCGATTTTTTGAACTTTGAAGAGCCATATCTCAAAACTGGGTCTGGGATTTGGCTCATTTTTGGCCAGCAGGTTTATTATGATCCTAAAAATGATATATTAAAAAGTTGCGTCCCGCCTCGCAGTAATAAGCTCTCTAGCTCGAATAAACTTACTTCGTACTACTCTCGACTGGTAGGGTCAGTAATCTGAAAGCTGCAGTTTTCGGAGACTACATGACAGCTGAAGAAGAACACGTTTTGCATAGCCATAGTAGAGCAGCTCCCTGAACCATTTGAGGACCAAAAGTAGCACCGTACCACGTCTATGTCTTTCAATACAGTGGAACAAAGTCAAGAAGTAAAATTGGTCATTTAGCTGCCGTGGCAAGATCACAAAAATGACCTTACTCATTAACCGCTCATCAAAACAAGCTGATATTTGCAGGTTTTACTATGCCTACTAATCCTAATCAACTGGCATTGAAAGAAGAAAACCGATTTTTTTCAGGTTGTCCGTTCTATCTGCGAACATCCCAGAAATCGACTCATATATAGATATATATATATATAAGTTTCAGAAAATAAAAAAGTATCAATGAAATCCAGACATAACCTACATATGTAGGGTCTCTTGCGCTTCCCCCCCCCCAGCCATAACTTTTGATTTTTTGACCAATAACTTTGAAATTTGGTATGGGTGCATATTGGAGGCTATATTGAGCTAACGAAAAGCTGAATCGAAAAACGGTTTTCAGATTCGTGCTCAGCGCCCCTGAAACCCCCCTATGCAAATTTTCAGCAAAATTTTTTCAAAAAATTTTGTGGTTTCCCTTGGTCCCCCCTTACCAAACAAAATTTAAAAATTTTTATAAATTTTTTAAATTTTTAAATTTGGAATTCATAAGCCTCCAGTATGCACCCATACCAAATTTCAAAGTTATTGGTCAAAAAATCAAAAGTTATGGCCGGGGGGGGAAGCGCAAGAGACCCCATATGTATGTATTAGAAAAATGAAGAATTCAATAAGTAGGACTCACAAACATTAAACACGAAAATATGAACAGATCTAAAAGAATGTCCACAGTGTGTGTGTACGTGGAGAAAGTACCAAAGGTAATGATGGTTCTGGTTTATTATGAGCTCACTTTGGGGAACCCAAACAGATTTAATGTTCTGAATTTTCCCAAAAGTTCAAATTTCAAAGTAAATTTGAGGTATGCGTACTGCAAAGTGTTCACATCACGGAAAACCTTATACTACCTTACTGCTTTGTTCCAGGAAATTTAGCCAAAGCTCAAAATGTACGTACAAATATATGTATGTTCGTATAGGATATACAAATTTTCATGTTATTTTCTGGTTTACAAACGCTTATGCTTATGCTTATGAATGCTTATGGTAAGGAATATGCGTACATAAATATATGTCGAAAAACTGATTTCAGGTTTGTGCTCAGCGCCCCTGAAAACCCCTGTATGCAAGTTGTCAGTACAACTTTTCTAAAAATTTTCGGTTTCCCTTGGTTCAACCTAAAATTTAAAAGTTTTTAATTTTTGAAGTTATCACCCAGCTAAATGCACCCTTGCGAAATTTCAAAGTTATTGGTCGAGAAAATCAAAAGTTAGGGCTGGAGGAAAGCGCAAAAGATCCGATTTCAGTATATATGAGCGTACAAAGTAATAAATAACTTAGCGTTAACTGTAAACCAGTGAAGGAAGACTTAACTCTGTAATGAAATGCTAACTGTTGCTGTAATCCACTGTAAGTATCTGCAGTGAAAACTACATACAAACGACGTCTTGTAAAACTTGAAAGATATATAACTTGTAGGATACGTACAAATTTTTGGCTCACAAATTCGTTTGAATTTTCCTATACAAAAGTGATTTCTGTAGTTTCCACTGGAACTTTTATAAATCAAGTTTGGTGCAGCAGTACACTGCATACGTATAACAACACTTTTCTCTGAACCAGAAAAAAGCTAGTCAGGAGAAAGCAGGTGCTTTGGTTAGAGTTAAGAACAAAGGATAAGGAGAACTATGCATGTAGTGGTGTACATATCATTAAATCTGATCGACTCGACCTCCGAAGCCTCGAAGTCTGTACAGAATTCTATATGATGGATAAGTTTATATATAGATATAAGTACAGATAAGGCAAAGCTAGAACAAATGTATAAGGTACCTTAGCAACCTCTTACATAACATCTACAACAACGGCAAGCATAAACTTATTCCCAAAGGAAGCCGTCTAGCGTTTGGTTCAGTTGTTGAAAAAGTTACAATTGAACTCATTTTCAAGCAAACAATCTCAGTCATCTCTTATTCAAACTTTTCTTTTACTTCAAACGTTTATCTGAAATATACCATAATATAATACAAACTGAAACTACTATTGTATATAATCAATATATTTATATTTTATTATACAAATATTTAGCCAGCTACATGCATGTCATGGCGGGCCAGAATAAAAAACTAACGCGGACGCGGAAGCGGACTTGGGGTATGAAAAAAAGCCAGGAGATGGGCAACATTAGATGAAATTAAATTAGACAGGTATTATTAACTGTTTTACAACATCATCACACAACAAGGATGAGCAGGTGGTTCATCAGTTACCAAATAGTTCTTAGAAAACCATTAAAAAAGTAGCTTACATGTGTAGTGCTTCAGTATGAACGCCATTGTATGTATGTTTTGTCAACTGGCAAAAGGCAAATTGAGTTCAGAACAAATAAAAAAACAACAATAAGTCAATTTCAACAGGACTGTTCACTAGGTTTTAACACACACAGTTCAAAGTCTAAAATCAAGCATACTAAGTGATTATAATTTATAACAATAAATAATTATTTTATTTTGCAGCACATTTCTCTTTCGATTACTTCTACATCTAAGAAAATTAATATACTGCTATATGTGCGTATACTACTAATTGCTACAAGCTTAGAATGCCCAACACAAAAGTCATTAAAATGCAAAAATAGGCCACCCTATGTAGCTGTCAGCTAAATACAAAGTTTAAAATGCGGTTTACGCTTAACTGGGAAAGCGTTCCTTCTAAGCTAATCTTCAGGGCTCGGCTTCATGAAAAGGCAAAATGGGGTAAAGTCGTTAAGTGTCTCATTAAAAGATGACGATTTGAGACAATCACAAAGTAGACAGCCAAAAGGGAGAGCAACAGAGTTTTTACTCTCCAAACAAACTCATTTGATCAGCAGAAAAAATGTCGAAGAGAAGGAGTGCTACTCAATTTAAGTCCAATCACGTTTTAATTTCGGCCATTTTCCATAAAAACTAATTAAGCAGAGAGTCATTTGGAATAGTTTGCCACATTTTAGAGACGACTGCTGGCCGATTGTGTTACAATTTAGTCAATTCTATCAGTATGGCACCAATTGAATAGAACTGTTGCACTCTTTGGCAAATTACTGTTCAAATAAAGCTTTTCAGTAACTTTATACTAGCCGATGTTTATTCTCGTTAACGCCCTCTGGAATATAGGAAGCTAAACTCTGAAACTTAAGCACTACCTTTCCTTCCAGATATTTTCCTCTATTTTTGGAAAACAAAACAGACCTCAGACTGGAGGAAAAGTATTTCAGCTCCCTGCTCTCTTTAGGCAGGTTGAATTGTTGATTTTCAAAAGTTTTTCGAGAAAGTTGTCTGTTCGCAAGCAAGACTGAAATAATGTTCACTCACATGTATGTAGATTTCATTATCATATATTTATCACACAACTCGTCAAGGGCAACTAGAAGTGAGCACGTTTATCACGCGGCGGCTCGACGTACTCTACTGCATTCGAAGAATCTACAGAAAACGGTCTTTAGACTGATGATGGTGGTGGTGATGGTCGAGCAAGCGAATCAATGAAAGACGGTTGTTTAAGGCAAAACCTTATGAATTTTGTATTTGGTAGGTAGTAGAAAACGACTCAGATACATTTTATAGGAAAAAATCATAGATTCTTTATTGGTCGCCTCATCAGTGAGTTGCTTTTAACAACTTGAATCGTTCAAACTGGAACAGTTTCTGCATGCCTCGATGCAGGAGGTAATAAAATGTAAAATAACTTGTATGATTGGTGCTCAAGTACACACTTTATATATAGCTTACTCTAGCATCTCCAAGTTAAGGATGTAGCGGGTATAACAAGGGTGAATAGAAATGAGTCTTACCTTATCATAAAACCTGGATTAGAAAAAGGATTAAAGATAGATAAGTGCTAGATTAGGTAGAAGTCTGAGAAGAAAATTACATAGAATCTGAGAAGCTAAAAAATTAGAATCCAAATTAAAGCTACCGGCTTTCTTTGATGTCAACAAATTAAAAGAGAGAGCGATAGCAAAAAAGCTCGGCTAGATCGTAAAATATCAGAAAACATTCAATAAATAAATCATTTGAAAACACTGAAAAGCAAACAAAAATGTCAAATGCGTACAAAAGGTTTAACCTAAATTCTTAAATCCAGTTTGCACCACCTCCTTCGTATGTAATTTCCCATGAGCTGGTTAGAACTAAGGGATATCAGTCTGAATAAAAATCGCAAAAGCTTACCGTAATCTTAATCTATTTTATTTAATTATATGTGCAAGTGCAAATATATATATACAAAAAAGATGATACTGTACCTACATAAGTTTAAGTTAGTATATACAAGTTTTAAGCTAAGCTAAGGATAGCCAGAAACACCCATGTAAAGATAAAGAACCAGATGCATGGAAGAATCCACTGACGATTGAAAGAAGGTACAGAAGGTAGGCTTAGGCTTGGAAACAACCTAGAGATAATGAATTTCATTAATAGGTTTAGGTTTAACCTAAGTTCACATGAAGGAAAGGAGGAAAGGTTCTGGTGGCTGACAAAGACAAAAAATAGAAAAGACCAAAAGCTCTCATCTCAAATCTGGTTCAGAAAAAGATTAGATATGTACTCAAAAATTGAAGGCGAAGCTGAAACGCAACGAAATGTGCGGATGCAGTCTGGTAAGCTGTAAAATACGAACAGAACGCGTAGAACTGCCAAAATGAAAATAATTTCCGACCACGTTTAAAGATTGAACCAACTAGCCAAAATTGAACGAATGAATTTTCATATTCAAATTTTTAAAGCATTTCTCAGTTTTTAGCTAAATTATGTACTTAATCTGAAGCTTAAAAATGGCGAAGTTTTGCAAGTTTACTTTAAAATGCTACTTATCGTCAAACGTTTAGGTAAATTTAATGAGTAAATCTAGTTACATATATATGTATCTAATGTACACTCAGCTTACTGTACATTTATACTGGTCTTATTCTAGGAGAAAATCTGCTTATTTCTCCGTTAAAAACAAGCTTTTCAACAGATGTCAGATATATAGGGGAAAAAGGGGGGGGCCTGAGGTGTCGGGGGGTGGAAGAGACTTGGTGGAATGGGGTATGATTTTTAGGAGTGTTCTTTGGAGGGGTGGCGGAAGTGGGGGGGGGTGGGAGGGTTGGTTGGGGGGGGTGGGAGAGGCGTTCCCCCCGAGGAGAGGGCGGGCCAAAATATATATATAGGACTACAGGAATATATAGCTGGCGTTTATGCATATTCCCCAAAATCTCTTGATCTGGAAGTTATGAGACTAGAAAAAACTTTACCTTAGCCTAACTGCTTCACAGTATCTATCTGTTCCAAGCAAAAAACATTTGTCAAATTTAGAAAAAGTAAAAATTTTAAATCTCCATGATGGAAGTTTAAAATAGCATCAAACATGTTACTAACACTAGGCTCAGCGGGAGTCAGAAAATTATGCCATAAGGAGGCAACAGAAGACTCTATCTAACTCTAGCACTGGGGGGTTACTAAAGAAGGCCGACACAGTTCGTCCTACATTAAAGGGAATGTTAAGTTAATGAACGGAAGTCGCAAAGAGGGGACAAACGGACTACAAAATCACATCATTTCATGTTGATGAGATTATGTAACTCCTCCAGATCAGAGAAGGAAAAATAGGGTCGCTGGCTCCATTGAATGGTAGCTGAAAAATATTCACAAGATGGGTAGTCTAAAAGGGTCTCCCTCCATAAAACTAGGACCAGGAGAAAAATATCACTGAAATTAGCAACAGATCTTGGATGAAACCATATAAATATTTTATCTCAGTCAGACAAGACATAAAGTATTTATACTTCAAATTCCAGTCCCATCATTTATATTAATCTTAAATCTGGAACTATTTTAATGTCTTAATATTATACGTCTATGAATGGCTCTAAAGTCGACTGTCGCATCAAATGCCGTGACACTTTGGTAAGTCTTTTGGAAAGGGAAAGCTTTCTTTCGGTCAGTGACAGGCTTACGTACATAAATTTGATACAACATGAAGTCTGATCAATAATTCAGCGCTTCACTAACAAAAGGAAAAACCTAAGTTAGACGGAATTATTTGGGATTTGTTTCAGATGCAACCTCTGAACTCAATTCAATTGCAAAATCCAATTTCAATAACAATTGAGTTTACTCAATTCTATTCAAACGTTGTCTTGCATTGTTTGGGTTTTCTGTACTGTATGGGGATCACGATAAAAATTTGTCCTTTTCACTTCCCACTGAACTCAATTATTAAGACAAGTTCAATTTGAGTTGATTGGGAGGTCCTTACACAAAGGTCCTTCTTGGGTCACACAGAATTTTTAATTATGTCCCCACAGAATACCAAATGCTACTGTAACCAAAGCAATGTCATTAGCGAATAAGAAAAATCTACATTTCATTACTGCTACAATTTGTTGTAATGCTGTGGGAATTTCGGTTAAATTAGGTAGGTAATAGCTAAGTTTTCGTCCAAATCTGTACTTCAAGGTTCCAAAGAAGAGTCACGATAAAACTTATAGTGCTATCTACGTGATTTCTTTAATTCAACAAAACTGCAATTAAAGTCCGGGATTTGGGCCGATTTTTGCTATCATATCCAAGTTGCTCAAAATTATAAATAGTTTTCCGAATGAAGAACACTGTACATAAAAACTTGTAGCAGCAGTGAAATGTAGATTTTCTTATTTGCTAACTAATGACATTGCAGTGGTTACAGTAGCATTTGGCATTCTGTGGGTACGGTTTGTCCCCAATTTGTCAATTCCCCAGTTTGTCAACTCCCCAGTTAGTCAACTCTTTCTCAGTTCGTCCCCTCTTTGTCAACTCTTTTATAAGGCATCCCCAGTTATTCAACTCTTTTTCATGCCGTCTCATTGAAAAATTTGAAATTTGTAAAGATAAAAAATTAATTTAACAGAAATTTAATCTGAGTTTAAAGTTAAATTAAAATTTATTAAATTTCCTAAGTTGGTACGTCCCATGCGAAATCTTATTTATGACTTAATATTAAATATTTCTGTTTAAATTAATTAACAACAAGCAGAAGTTTTATTCAAAAGCTTGTGAGTAAGCTATGAAGCTGTGACTGTGTTTCTGTCAGGGGCCGCTACGCAGACTAGCCTTTCCCTGAGCTCGAATATTTGATTTCTCCGAAATCCGTTAATTCTTTAAAGTTCAACATTGAATTCAAAAATGACAACTTATAATTTAAATCTTGAAAACTTGTCCAGTGTTGGATGCAATGAAATTTTATTGTTTCGGAAACCAACGGCAATTTTAAGTATTCCATCAGCCGTTAACGCAAGGCTCCGTGGCGGAATATTGTCATTTCTAGAAGCCGATTTGTAAGCTTTGGGGCAGTATGCTCACGTTAGTCTCACATGAAGTCATAGGTAAATATAAAGGCATGTTGAAA